>PVLD010024530.1:0-25322 GCA_004027595.1 Dinomys branickii
CCATATCACCTTGTCTATAGATTAGTTGTGATTTTACTTTTTTTTATGATAATGGGTGTCTGTTTGTCAATATGTTTTTGTACTTTTATGTTTCTAAAAAAAAAAAAAACTGTGGCATTTTTACACAATGGAATATTATTCAGCTGTAAAGAAAGACAAACTAGAGGCTCTTATAGGCAAATGGTCACAATTAAAGACCATACTCATAAGAGAGGTAAATCAGATGTCCATGTGCAAACAGTATATTGTATCATTAGTGTAGGAACCTGGAGGTGGGAATATAGATCAGAAGGTGTGAAGGGAAACTGCTCAAAAGTAGAAAGCAATCAGGATGAAGGGAAGGAGAGGAGGAAGAGGGGGATAGCTGTGTTGGTATGAATGTATGTGCGGGATGGCTGACATGGTTGCACTATTGTCTCATGTCATTTTGACGTGGGGAACAATCGATGAATAGTTGTTTGATCAATCTTATATGTCTATTTGTATTGTCCTGAGCATACACTTTGAAGTTATCGATGTGTAATACAGCAACCATTGTTGATCCCCTGCCATCTTATCTGTAGTTCAGTTTTTGTACTGTTCTTGTGCTATTGTGTGTATGTTTGTTAGTGTTTTTGTTCTTTTACTTTTAAAATTAAAAAAAAGAATATGTGAAACTGAAATGGTGCAGTGGATGGATAACTGCCAGCCAGCTTATAACCCCCAGCTGAACTGAGTCAGTGTGGTGCTGGTGCAGGAGGCCCACCTGGGGATTGCTGCCAGCAGCATAAGAGGCAGACCTGGAGAAGGAGAAGTTGAAGCTGTTGGGAGGAGAGGAAGACTGTTGGAGCTGATGGAAGTTGTTGGTTGTTTTGGAGAAGCTCATCGTGCTGGCTTTCCTGATGAACTTGGCTGTTTTCATCCTCTGAGGAGCTTGAGACCTTGTTGGCACTGAGAATAGCTTTGGTTCACTTTGGGGAGCTCTGGTCCTCACCTTGAGCATCGCTTTCTGGCTCCAAAGGGGAAGACGGCACATTGCTGCTCTCCAGGAGAAGTTTGCTGCATTGGCTTCCCTGATGGGAACTTGGCCATCATGGTCATCAGAGGAGCTTGGGACCTCACTCTTGCTGAGAATGGCTTTGGTTCCTTTCAGGGGAGCTCTGGTTCTTCTGAGCATTGATTCCCAACTCCAGTGCAGATCCCTCAGCCTGCTAGTACAGATCCTTCATCCCACTGGCACAGACTTCCTAGATTCTACCACTGACCTTTGAGCCTTCCCAGCACAGATCCACTGAAACAAGTCTGCATGAGATATGTCGTGGGCTCTGCGCCTCAAGTTGAGCTTGTGGGAGGCATTGTTATGGGCTCTAGGTATTAAACTGGACTCATGTAGGACATTATCACGGAATCCAGGCTCTCAGTTGGATTCCTTGGTCTTAGTGTATAGACAGATTTCCTGCACTCCTTTGTATATCATTCTTTGGGTTACTCATAAATAATCATATAAAGCATGTGTCCTGTATTATATATTATTCCCCTCTCAAAATAAGCCCCAAACTAACACAAATGGTTCTCCACAGCCAAAGAAACGACCAACAGAATCCAAATTAGCCCATAAAATCAAGTAAAGTATTTATTGCTTCAATCTAGAATTGCCCAATAAAAGGATGTAGAGAAATATTTTTTTTGCCATATCCATATCTTCTTTGGTCAGAAATATACTCCGAAATTTCACTCACATTTTATTTGGGGCATCTGTTTTTCCATTATTGAGATTTAGGAGTTCTTTGTTTACTTTATTAAGAATATGCCCTTTGGGAACAGTATTCTTCAGCCTTTTCATTTTTCCAGTAGGATCTTTCCCAAAACTGCTTTTAGTTTTTTAATTTCCAAATTACTATAGATGATATTGATATATGATCATATATAGTGAATTTTTATTGCCTCTGAAAATCAGAAATTAAAAAAGGACATTGACTTTCTCCTTTGTGCTCTATAGTATTGTTTTTATATTTCATGCGTTTGAGTTTTTACAAAAATGTTTCTTTCTAAATTTATTTTTAATGTAGACACTCACCCTGTCCTGCCCACTTCTTGCCACAATGAGAATTTCTCCTCTGACTTCCACTGGTTTGTGAGAAGCAGCCGCACACCTCCTCCTGAGCTTCCCGCATGTGTTGTGTGCTGTTCCGCCAACCTCCATGCTTACTTTCCACTGATACCTTGTTGCCACAAAGCCTGTGGATTTATGGTTGACCCTAAAGTCAGAGAGTGAGGCTTCGCATTCCTACAGCCCTGTGTCAGCTATTCCAGTCCTCTTGCTTCTCTGTGTCATCTCGTCAGACTCCCCGGACAAAGCACAAATGCACTCAGTGGATGCCACTGTTTTAATTGGGATTGATATCTTCCTAAGATTGAATCTTCCCATCCATACTCACAGACAATCTTTGCACTGCTTTTAGTCTTTGACTTGCTTTTTGTTTGCTTTGCTTCTGCAGTGCCAGCAATCAAACCCAGGCCTTGTTCATGCTGGGCAATGCTCTCCCACGGAGCTCCAGCCCCGGCTCATCTCAGAGTTCCTTCATCAGAATTTTATGTTTTTCCACACGTGGATCTTCTACCTATTTTGCAGATATAGACCTATTTCATTTTTTTCTGATAACATTGTAAATAATAATTTATTTTTAGTTTAAAATTGTAATTAAAATGATTTCAAAAGGGGATTCCAATGTTACCCTCATGTGAAACATATAGGAACACCTGTTTCCACTGACCTTCCTGGCTGTTCCCAGGTGTGCTCTGTGTCTTTATCTAATTTAACCTCTTTCCCTCCAGCCTTTGCTGAGCAGGAGCAGGTCCTGCTGCTCTGCACCTGCCTTGCTTCAGTCCATATGATCACCAGGTGACCCAACACACCACAAATAACCTGCAGAAGCCAGAGCAAGAGGGGTCAGGGCACAACGCATGAATCTTATGCCTAATCTGGGGCTGGTTAGTTCACTTGTGAAATAATGCTGAAAACATCTGGTGTCCTTATTTGAGGCAGTGTTTGTTTCATTTATTTGTCATTCTCCTCACTGCATGGGATGCACTTTCTAATTGAAGAATGAGTTCAGCTTATCAACCACATGAAATGCTTCAATTTTAGAAGTTAACATGTTTTCCTTAACAGCACAACATCTCACAGCTGTGCCCAAATGTAGTCAGGCAACAGCAGAATCCTAAATGTGCCTCTTGGCATTTACCAGTGTGAGGTCACAATGTCACTCTGTCCTTGGCAGGAAGCCAGGAGCAGCTCAGGACTCCAGGAATGAGGCAGACAGGTGTGAGGGTGGAGCAGAACTGGGGATAGAAGTCTCGGGCCTTACAGGTTTCAAAGCTGCAAGCTGAGCTCAGGACGAGGATGCTACAGGCAGGGATCACAGCAGAAACAGATCCAAACCTTAGGCACTGTCAAAGAAATGCTTCAACATCATCAAAAGGCAAGGCAACTCAGCCCCATCCCAATTCCAGGTTAAGCAGCATTTCCCCAGGTACACACCCTGCACCTCTAGTACTTCAAGCTCTGCTTAGTGTACCGTGAGCAGTCTCCTGGCGCAATGTGAGTTCTTCTGGACAGCTTACGGTGCCCACTATTGGGAAGTTATCTGTGTGATTGAGAATCTCCCACCAGGGCAATGCATACTTCTAGAATTCAGGAATGGTACTGTGTGTGCCATCCAGCACTTGGCTTTTGACCCAAGCTTAGTGCTTGGCCCCTAACAGACTGAACCTCAGTGCATGGATGAATGAATGCCCAGCCGCAACCTAACCAACAGCTTTACCTCTGAGGGAAAGTTGTATTCAGCTGGAACTGAAGTGAAGCCTGGGCTTGCATCTTCTTGATGTTTTTCTGCTTCTCTGTCCACCAGCTCCCTACCAAGACCTTGGCTGGGGAGACACTTTAGAAAGTCTCTGTCTGTGCTTTCACATTCACTCCTGAGACAACACCCTACATGTGTGCAGATGAGCATGGCACTGGGAGGTTAACCTGCTAGAGCCTTGATCTCACAAGATGAGAAAGATAAAACCTGGTGGAACATGTAGCAGCTCCTTCCTGGGTCGACTTTCAGTCTGGGGGCATCACATTCTGCATGTGTGTTCAGAAGGATTGAGCACTGCTACCCAGGCAAGGAATTGCCCAGGAGGACCTGCGTCCTCCCTGGGGAAAGGACAGCTGTCAGTCACTCAACCATTGGCTGTTTAACTACACTGGGGATGGTGAGCCACTCCCTGCACAGGCTCTGTAAAGGATAGTGAGGCCTTCAAGCACTGGATTCCAACAGGCCCGAGAATGACTCACACAACTTTGTATAGTCACTTACACAAAAACTAGGATATAGACTCTAATCATGTGCCATTTTAGCATAAATGTGAAAGAAATGTTACCTGATAAAATGTTGTATGTACATAAAAAGAATAAATATCAAAGAAGCAATATGAGGCTACGACCGGCGTGTTAAAGGAGCAGGAGACCAGGGCATTGGGATCTGGAAGCAGCATGTTGACCTGCAGTGCCACATTGTCTGGTTGTAGCTCTTCTCTAACCCTGATTAGCCCCTAGACCAAGGAGCACCTCCCTAGAGACTGGTTATTCCGTGGGGTCACACAGTAGCTGTTATGCTGTTTATTGAGGGTTAAAGTAGAAAGGGTGATGAACAGAGACTGGTAACTAAATACTGAATGTGGACAAAGTTTATGTTTTGCATCAAATCAGCTCAGGTTCTCCTAAAATTTGATGGATGTGAACTCCAAGTTGTTAGCATATCCAAATAGAATACTGAGTGAGATATCAACATAAAAAGGAGTATACTTTTATTTTAATTCCTACTGATTTGCATTCTAAGTCAGCTTATTTGAGACTGGCCGCGGAGTTACTTGGATTCTTAAACCCATGTTTGCATAGCACTGAGCACCACAAAACTACAAGACATACCAAGGAGACAGAATTTCTAATAACTCTACAAAGGAACTTTTATAAGGGTGCAGCATCCATCATGTTGTCATCAATTTTGTGGTTAACACTAAGTTTGAAAACAGCTTCAATAAAATTTGAAATCTAAAATGTGGTTCTCAAAACACATTTCAATACATCAACATTCTGCAGGATTTCATCAGCAGTTATTACAACTGTGTCTGCCGCAGGGAAATCTGTTTAATAACATGTCAACACAGCGAGGTCTTAGGCGTTCTGAAGATTGTGTGTAGCAGACACCTTAGAAACTCAGGCAAGTGGAAGGGTTAGGTGTGTATTTGTGTTAAAATGGTAATGTGTGAAATGGCATAAATAATTACACTGATTGCTTACATAAGTGTGTAATTTATAAATTAAATTAGTTAACAATGTGAGAATGTGAGAACTATGTACTCCTGGCAGGCAGTAGCCGTTGGGTAAGCGGAATCATTTTGATGTTGAAAAGAAAAATGGGAAATTTACTGAGAAAATCAGAAAAAAACATAAGTTTGAGTCATTTCAGTACTCAAAAAGTGGGAAAAGAATCACTGATAACAAGATAATTTTAGAAAACAATGCTTGGACCAACCTGAGAAATTTAGCAAGTGGGTTGAGTCTTTGATAGTCAATATTTCCAGGCTGATGGAGAGTAACAGACACAATGGATTTTATGTGACAATGCTCAGAGAAATCTTAACACACACTTGTTCCTCCTCTGGCAGGAGGCAGAGTTCAACGGACATTTGCATGTTCCGTTGACTCATCTCAACTTCTAGAAAGATTGTACTGTGTATACAGATCAAGGTGACCCCAATCTCTGTCCTGGAAATAAATCTTTGAAATGGAACACACTGAGTGCCCATTTTATCCTTTTTAAATCTTTTTTTTCCTGTTCCCTTCCTCCTTTTCCCCCATCCCTTTCCCTAGTTCCTCTTTCCTTTTTGAACCATTTTTTCCCATTTCATACAAGTACAAATTCCCTATGATGTATATGATCATGATGTCTATCTAAAATGTACCAATAATCTTAATTTTTTTTTTTTTTTTTTTTGCGGTACTGGGGATTGAACTCAGGACCCTGTGCTTGCTAGGCAGGTGCTTATTCCACTGAGCTATATCCCCAGCCAATAAACTTAATTTTAAAAACAGAACACAGTAAGTGATTCACAGATTACATACACATGTCCCATCTCGATCCAGCCATACTTCAGACAGCATGGTCAGTATGAACTTGCGGAAGGGTGAATCTGTGCATGAGTGTGGCACCCCGTGACCCTCTCACTTTTCAAGTAAATGAGGCTTTGGGGGAAAACTTTTGTTCCAAACCATTGTACTTAGTTTTTTCATTCTCACTTTAAGGGTTTTGTTTCTTATGCCCTCTCCCTTTAAATATTTTCACAGTTATGATTGCAGGTTGTGTGTGTGTGTTGTTGCTGTTGTTGTTGTTGTGTGTGTGTGTGTGTGTGTTTATCCTACTTGAAGTTTATTGAAATATGTGGATATTCAGATGAATGTTACTGTGTTAATCAGGTCTGGAGAGTTTTTCATACAGTTTTTTGAATTGTTTTTCTACTTCTTCTTCCATCTCCTCTGGTTCTTCCTTTGTGCATCTGCTGGTGTGCTCAGCGCTCCACAGTTTTCTTATATGCTAGTCATTTGTCTTCATTTCTGTGACTATTCCTCAGATTGCATAACTTTATCAATCTGTCTTTACAACTGTTGTTCTTTTGTCAGCTCAAGTCTACTCTTGAACTTACCTAGTTAATTTTTATTTCAGTTGTACTTTCTAAGTAAGAGTTTCCATTTGTTTTCTTTCTTATGTGTTTTCTCTCTACTGATATCTTTTGTTAAGATACCTTTAAAATACTTTTGTGTAGTTTTTTAAACATTGTTTCCTTTAGTTCTTTGAACTCACTTATGGTGGCTTCATTGGAGTCATGTTCTGTTAAGCCTAGCATTTGTGGCCTCTCCGAGATCATTTCTGTGATCCATCCTCCCACATTTGTAGAGCTTGCTCTTCCCCATCTACCTCAATCCCTACTTCACATCCCCGTCACTTCCTTCCTTCCATCCCAATCACTTCTTCCTATAATCTCTGTGCTCACATAGACACAAGATCAGTTCTCCAAAATCACAGGTGAAATCTCTACAGCTCCTTCCTTCATAACCAACACAGTCACCTTGCAGTGAGACATCATTCCCTGAGCCTCTGACCTCAGCACTCCTTTCTTCTGACTCTCGTCCATCCTAGCCAGGCAAGCTCATGCTCACTGTGCTGTTGTGCTGTTCATGCCCTAATGCCGATATCATTATATTTCTTTTATCCTCTAAAATAAATTCTCCTCCCCAGTACCATTGCATCTCATCATTTTATCTGCTTCTCTTCAGAAACATGGCTGTATTGAATCAGGCTTCTCTAAAAATGTTCTTATATCCCAGTTACCAACTTCAAACTCTTAGACTGTAATTTATCCTGCTTGCTTTCTTGTAGCAGCAGTCCTCAACATTGTGGTCTTAGGGACTGCTTTCATGCAAGGTAATTTTTCCATGGCATAGGTTGGAGGTGTCTCCAGGATGATTCACATTTATTGTACATACTATTTTTATTGCTATATTAGATTCTCATAAGTGGATGGAACCTGGATCCCTCTCATGTGGAGTTCACAGTAGGACTCATGCTCCTGTGAGAATCTAGTGCACCACTGATCTGGCAGGAGGCAGAGTTCAACTGGTGATGAAAGCAGTGAAAAGTGGCTATAAATACAGAGGAAATTTCTCTGGCCTGCTGCTCACCTCCTGTCATGTATGCTGTGGGGACCATATTTTATAGCACTTATCACCACTTACCATGATTCACTATATCTTCTTGCTTGTTACCATTCCCATCAACAATCAACTCAAGGGCCACACCGCAGATGCTTACTGGGATAAACATAGAATAGACTCCTAGTAGGTCATCAAAATATTTATTGAATAAAAACACTGAACAATGAATTTTTCTGAATTTATAGTGGTTTAAATACAAAAGGAGAATATGGCAATCCAGAGATGTTCCTGCACTAAAAAAGAATCTAAGATACAAATAGAAAATAAAGTTTCCTGAGATGTCTGTCACATAGGGACTGTAGCTCAGTCACATTTCCAAAGCACATGTCCTTCACAGATATCAGGGGACAGTCCAGGAAGCAATTTGTGTTGTTATGGCTCTTGTCTAGATGTTCCACCCAAAAGCCTCATACAGTCACAGGTGGAGACATTCAGAGCTGGCTGAATGTATAGTGTATGATGCTGGGTTTAAATGTGTGGTACTGGGATTGTGTGGCGCTGGGATCAAGGATGTGTGATTACTAAATTGGTCCACCAAATGGTTTGGCATAATTCTCAGCATGGATAATGAGAACCCCCATGTTCAGTGTGAGTGCTGCCTGCCCTAAGGTCATGTGTCCTGGAAAGAATACAAGGGACGGAACTCTAGTTGTTGTTGCTGCTGCTGCTTCACTACCTTGCTGCTGCTATCCTGCTGTCTTCTGCCTTCCATGAATGGTCTCTCCCTTCTATGCCACGCTGCCTGGGCCTGCTGGCTGTGAGCTGAAACCTCAATAAACTTTTCCTTTTTAACTTTATGTGTCAGGTATTTTATCTCAGCACAGAGAAACAGCAACTAAGACAACAGCTGTACTTGGTAAAGAACTGAAGCAAACAGGGAAATTAAAAAATCAAGGCTTTTGCTAACATTTGAACATCTCAAATGATTACTAATATGGTCTTATCAAAATGACTTGAAAGAAGGCTGAGGATGTAGCCCACTGGTAGAGCGTGTATTTAGTATTCTCAGTTTGGTCCCCACCAAAAATCTCTTTGGAGTTTTGGGATTATGGACACTGAACATCGCATCAAAGGCATCCCCTGTTCTAACACACACACACACACACACACACACACACACACACGGGCATGCATACTGAACATGGACGTGTACACAGTTTGAGCTTCATGTCAGTGGATATGTGTCTCTAAAAAGCAAAGAATAATTTCTTGAAAGAAAGCATAACAGGATTTTTATCATTGCAGAATATATTTACCCCCGTTGGCAGCACCAAAGAAAAACACCTGTTTCTATGACATGAGTCATGCTGGTTTAACATTTTGCAATTAATTTTTCAAGAAATGCTTTGCACAAAGAAAATGAAGATGCTACCACTCACTGAATCCCAGAATAACGTAGAAAGTCAGGGCTAGATTGCTGTGTGATGGGACCTCTGACATGCACTGGTGAAAGCCTTTATGCCAAAGGCAAGGCAAGCCACTCCCTTAGCTCTCAGCTCTGCATGCCCACCAGAGAAGAATGTCCACCAATGGCCCATGATCTCGGGGAGAATCCACAGACCCAGCAAGGTTATGAAGATATCTAGGAATTAGAATCTACCAAGGGCCCCCCAGTCTTTGATACTCACATTACCTCTGTTAATCTGCCTGGCCAGCATGAGTAACCACTGTGCCTTGTGTCACTCCCTAGCTATATCCTTGGACTATGCCCAAGTAGGCATAAAATCAGGAGTCTCTCACTGCATTGGGACCAAATCTCCAGGACCTGTACCATTGTGAGCATCATGTAACACAGCTAAAAGTCAATGGTTGTAGCTTTAAAGTCAGCTCAAGGGTCTTATCCTCTGTAAATTAATTGTCATATGTGAGAGTCCTGAAACAATCTGACATCTCTCTCAGCTCATCATCTTCTGAGATGAAGAAGAAGACTCAGTCTTTGGCAGCTGTATCTGGAGAGTCTGTCTCCTCCTCAATGGCTTCACAAGATCCATCAGGTCTTGGAAAACCGTAGACTTTTTAGTAACCCCACAGTGCTGCCTGGCTCTTGCGCGGCTGGCCTGCTGAACAAGAAGAACTGATGTTAGATGGAAGGCCAAGGAGTTTAGGACTTTAACTGTAGGTTCAATAGAATTGGTGACTCTGAGATGGGCTTAGCACCTGTGTCCTCTTTCATGAAATTGAACATTTCACTGCAATGATACAAGTTTTATCCCTTGAAATTTTATCTTTTATATTTCTGATTTGAATAGAGTATTCATTCTCAAAAAGCTGCAATCTATTTTGTTAAATAAATATACCCTGGGAATAATCCAGTCTTCTGAGAATAAATATATTGCAGGACTGAATCTTTAGTTGTACTAAAGTATGCTGTATCTTTTAAATAATTTTCTCTATGCTCATATTAATGAGGCACACATCTCTTAGCAAACTCTTCCTACAATGGACAATAAGGCAGGAATACTAAGTAATCATCAGGTTCTTAAGTATGGTAGAATTTCTTGATGTGTGCCAAGTAGTTACATTTGCACCCTGCCAGTCGCCTAAGTAAAGTTCTCTGGACTAACAGACTCCATGAATATTCACTGTACGTTAAATACACTTAATCAGTCCATGCAAGTTAGTGTCCAACACACACATGGGCAGCTACACTTGGCTTCACATGGTGGGCAGCTCTGACCTGGGGAAAATATCTTCATGCCTCTATGAGACCTCCCCATGTCCCTCCTCTTCCTTTTCTTCCTTCTCATCCTCCATTTCTTTGTATCATATTTAGTTTGCCAAACAGCTTTGGTTGCTACACATTCAAAATCTAAAATACCATCTTAAGCCATGACATACACAGACAGAAGACTGCTTCTTCATGACTTCTTACATCTGAGCAGCTTTGCTGCATTTCATGCACTTGAACTTTTAAAGGGAAGGCATTGCCTCCAGGTCTATGTCTTGTGGGATTATGGGAATAGGAATGTTTCAGGTGTATGGTTCCTGAAACGAGTCACAACAAGCTACTATCTTCTACTGTGAAATATCTGAAAACCATTTTGTTAAAAAGAATACCAGCTTACCCAAAGCATTTGGCATTGCTGCTCTGGAAGAGTGTTGTAAATTTATTGTGCTTTCTTATACAACAAACACTTGGAAGACCTGTGTTTGCTAAAGAAGATAGCTTAGGCCCTGTACTGAGAGTCACTGAAGAGGGGATATTGTAAATTTTGGGCGATGATGGAAACCTCATTATATAATAACTATGCAGAGATTTTGGATTAGGTACATATTTTAACATTGAAAAATAAACTGGATAGCAAATCCCATTTAGAAATGTATTGGTTATTTGCTTGTGTATTTGCTTTACAGCTATGTCAGTTCATTTTGATTGTCAGCTGGACTGGTGATGGATAAGGAAGATGCAAAACTCATCATCGGCTTGAACCATTGACCCCTTTATGTCTGCTTTTCCAATCACTTCCTGCTTCCAGGCTACCAGAGGTGAGCAGACGTGCCCCACTACCTGCTTCCGCTGAGCCATAGAGCCATGGAGCCAAGCTACCACCAAGTGAACCCCTCAAACCGTGAACCAAAATAGCCTTCTTTTCTTGTAAGTTGCGTATGTCTTGTATTTCATGTCAGCAACAGAAAGCTCATGGAACAAGGTAGCATCTTGTTGAATCTGTGTTTGAAAAGATTCAATACAGGAAAGTAAACATGTTTACCAATAGCAAAAATAGTACCAGGGTTGGAATTTAAATTCAGCGTTTGGCTTTACATCTTATATGTGACCCAAAGCAATGCTGTCTCCTTGCTGCTTCCTGAGACTTGGCCAAATATTTAGTTAATTCTAGGCAAGTTTGTGGGCACCAGCTTGTGTCACTGAAATGACAATAGCACATATACCAAATTGCTTTTCAACCAAACCGTTGGGAGTCTGAAGTCTCCCCTGGGGAGAATGATCCCGCCCTCTCTCCTCACTCCCTTACCCCCTTTTCTCTCCTCTCTCTTCTCTTTCCTCTCCATTCCTCTCTTCTTCCTTTCCTTCCCCCTCCCTTTTCCCTGCCTTCTTTTCACAGTGATCTTATTTTTGTCTGATAAAAGCATAACACTGTAAAACAGACAAGTATATATAACTAAATTTTTTAAGTAATGGAAAAAGAAACAAAAGTTTGCTTTCCATTTACAATAGTTAGGAGATATTGTTTGTAATACCACCCTTACCCTCCTAAACAAAATGGTTTTGCTCCCTTGTTGAAATAGGAGTTTCCCAGATGAATTATGCAGACTGAGGTCTTTCACTGCACAGGCCTGGACTCCTTTTCCCCACAGCACCTTCATGACTTGATTTAGGGACAGATGTACACGGACATGAGGCTCACTGTGTACACGTCCATGTTCAGTATGTGTGCGTGTGTGCACATGTGTGTGTGTGCGTGCACATATATGTGCATGTCCATGTGTGTGTGCATGCTTGTGCATGTGTGTGTGTACATGTGTGCTTATGTGTGTGTGTCCGCACACGTGTACATGTGCTTGTGTGTGCATGTGCGTGTGTGTGTGTGTGTCTGTGTTAGACCAGGAGATGTCTTTTATGTGATATTCAGCGTCCATAATTCCAAAGGTCCAAAGAGATTTTTTTTTTTAAGAGCAGAATATATTTGTTGAGAGAAAGAAACCTTCTGTCCAAAAGAGGGACAGAAGGGGGGCCCAAGTGGGTTACCCCCAAAGAGATTTTAAGCAGGAGAACAGATAAAATTTTGAGTAATGATTTCAAGAAAATGGCAGGGAGTGAAGATAGGATTTTGTACCTCCTAAAATCACCAGCTGTACTAGGTTCTATTTCAAAGAAGCTCAAGGATGGTGTTTCCAGAATGTACTCTTTAATACCAGGACTCTACTGGAAGCCCTCTCCTGGTTGCGTTGTCCTGGTCTTCTGAAATAGGCCTCCCTACTGTGGCCTCTCACTTTCCAGCCCCACAAGCCATGGGATCAGGCATCACTCTCCTTCTTTAGGGATTTTAGGGTAAAAGATGTTAGTGTGAAATTTTCAGTCTTTTAAAAAAATGTGATTTTAATAGTTTTCTTTTAATCAAAGCTTTCATTCTACTTATTTGTATTTCTTTTACACTGGAATAAAGTTTCCAAAAATTTAACACAATTTTGTTTTAAAAATTAAAGCCCCAAAGAAGAGGTACTTGCTGATGTAAAGGCAATTAGGCTGGGCTTTAGGGTTTTCTTTATCTACAGCAGGATCACAAACTAAGAGATGTAGCTTTTTTTCTCTTTGACTGTTTTTAAATCACTTTTTTCATTCTACCCAGCTAGAGTTATTCAGAAACAATGTTAAGACATCAGTGGGCTTTGGTGACCATGATGTTCAGTATGGAGCCAGCTTTGAGGGAGGATGGTGTGGTTGGGACTGGAATCTGGTTGATGTTGCTGCTGTTTCCTTGTCATGTGGGATTAGAAGGAGGAGTTGAGCATATGCTGGGCCTGTGCTTAGACCAGATGCAGGTTTGGGAACAGACAGCCAAGGCACCTTGAAGTGCAAGGATAGGTGTGGCCGGACCTCTTTTGAGAATCTGCAGTGTCCTCCTGACTTCACCTACAGGGCCCCTCCTTGAAACCCCTGCATGACGACACAAAGTCTTGGCACTGAGCCTTTGGTCCACTTTGGTGGCCCATGTACCACTTTCCTCTGCTCTAAAGAAAAATGTCCCTGTCCCTGATTCCCTGAGGGCCACCTGTTCTCAGTGTCTGCGGTAGAGGCCCAGCTTGTTCCACTTCTGTTTGTAGTTTTTACTTCATGTGTAGCAAATGACCTTTCCTTACAGCTTTCCTTTACGTGGAACTCGTTGCTTTCTCACTTAAAGCCTATGAATGAGATGTGATCATTTTTCTTTCTTTAACATAAGCAGAGCATTGAACATGAGAGGGACATACAGTTGACACTGTATAAAGAAACATGTGTACATATGAACATATACAAAACTTAGAGTCACAAAGAAAAGGAGCGGAGGGAAGGCTATACCGGTAGAAGAGAAGGGGCTGCTTCAGAGACCAACCTCTAGGATTGCTGAGCTGCGCCCACAGCTTATCATTGATTTTTTTGCCTCACCTCACTGCCTCTGCTCCCTGGGAGGAAAGGCAGGCTGACCCCTATCCTCCAAAACATCACCATTGTGATGCACACATTAGCAAATGAGTGTATGAAATACAAAGAGTTAAAATACAGTAGGAACATTAAACCAATCTATGAATGGAGACTGGAAAAATAAGATTTAAATTTGAAAGGAAAATTTAAAGCTTGCTATATTATTATCTACTTTAGGACTCTTTAAAACATACCTTGGCAGGAGCCCTGAGAAGTATATCCCCATTACTGTAAATTCCACTTAGATCGTGATGGGGATTACCGTGAATCAAAAACCAAACCCTCATTCCATGCAGAGCGGCGGACCTTCGCTGCAGCCTCATTCCCACTAATCTGGGGCTGCTGTGTGATCTTTGATCACACCAAGTATTACAGATGGAAAAGTACTCTTTTCAAATCCCCAACGTGTTTCCAACTGTCAATAAAATCCTTTTTAAGTGTCAAAAGCAATTGCCCTGGTTTACACTTATACTGCTAACCATAGCGATGCATTTCAGGACTTCTAAAGCAAAACAACCACCAAATGGCATAACTGCGGGCCAGATTCTTGACAGGCACCATCACCCGCAGCCTTAAGGCATTAGGAATCCATTTCTAAAAATGGCCATTTATGTTCACTGCACTTTACAGATTAGGTATTTCATGCAGAAATACCTTATCAGGGATGCAGAACAACCCCCCACTCCAAACCTGAATTAAACAAACAAATCTCACAGTTTATGTCTAGCCAGATGTTTAAATTTGCACAGAAAATGAACTATTCCTAGGAAATGCGATAAACATTTTAATATTTGCAAGCATATGAACAAAGGATGTCTTCCATTTAGAAGGTGATCTCAGTGAAATTGGATTCTTCCCCATAAATTATACAAGAGGATGGTCTGCAGTAATTGATGTAATAAAGTAGCAGGTAGAAAGAGGCACAATTCCCTAAACTAGATAAAATAAGCAATTACTCTTCCTATCAGAATGGCTATGTCAATGCAGACCTGGTCCGAACACAACCAGGAAACCCTGTTGCATTTAAGCATAGGAGGCCACGGCCTGATTATCTTCCCAGGATGTGCATGTATGATGAGCCTCTCCAACAGATGAAGAGGGGAGGCTTCTGGCAAAATGGAAAGTGGTGATAAACTATGTCCAGATAATTAATTCACAGAAACTCTCCATCACACAGCGAGGACATATGCCCATCTCCTCTGTTGTCCCCTTAGAGATTTTCCTACTAAACGTATGTGCATATTTTTCATGGCCACTGATATTTGAATTGCAGCCGGTCCCCATGCAGAACATGAAACACTTCAAACTGCATAATGCTGACTAAATTATAAAGTCTCCAATGGCCTGAGGTAGCAACAGCCATAATAATGAGTGTACTTAAGTTGCTTGTGTGGGTCCCCCTCCACACACTCACTTTAATGCGCTGGCTTATCAGGTTGGAGTTGTTGTTTTCTCCACGTAACATTGCTGACCACTTTTCCCAGGGCATTGCGATTGTCTGCCACTGCCAATGACTGCAGAAAAAGAATAAAGTCCTGGTTTCCAATTTATAATTCACTTTAATTGAGTGAAGCTGTTATTTTGCACGTGTTTGTCTGTTGCTCTTCCATCTCGTTTAAGTATAGCTAATACAATGGTTTATGTACACTGAATTTTGGAGATTTGATTACTTTAAATGATACCATCTTCCTAGATATCTAAAACTGGGCATTAATTCTGAGTAATTCCCTTTAATGTAAAATGTTTACTTACTTTGGAAGAAAATTAAAAACTAATAAAAAGTGAGCACATGCATTTAATATTAAGTGACAAAAGTAATATTTGGT
Organism: Dinomys branickii; assembly: GCA_004027595.1. NCBI lineage: Eukaryota > Metazoa > Chordata > Mammalia > Rodentia > Dinomyidae > Dinomys > Dinomys branickii. Next base: position 15,767 of record PVLD010024530.1, read on the forward strand.
CCTAATAAGTGATATTTGTTATTTTAAGGTTTTGATGATATTATAGTTGTTCTAATCTTTTATTTCTTCTTTCACCTGACAAATAACAATTCAACATCTGTAAGGGGAATGATGTGACGTTTTTGTACACTTATACATCATGTTTTGGTCAACTTTAGACATTTCAGTTATCTACCTTCTCAAATATTTATCATTCCTTTATAATAAAAACACTCAAAATCCTCTCTCCTAGGTATTTTGATTTATGTGGTGCAATATTACTTCAGATAATTCCACATTATCCTATTCTGTTTTAATGATTGTGCCAATTAGAGCACAATTTTTAATATGGCACAAGATGAATGTATCGTAGTTCAATATATTGTGAAAGTGATCATCTTTAATCACTGACCACACTTTTGTATACCCCACTGAGTACCAAGCATTGGTGAAACAAATGTTTTGCCCATGTCATAAGTTCATTACTAGACCCACAGCAAAGAACAGCGTGTGTCCAGGACTGGTATAGACAGAACCCAGTCTGGGAGGGAAAACAATACCACAGCGAGGGTCAGAAGAAGAGCAACTCACCCAGACAGCTGTGCCATTACCCTGACACTTCCTCTGTGTGCCTGCATGCGTGTGTGTGCGCGTGTCCCAAGGGAAGGCACTTTCCCTCCCACTGATCTCTGTTAGGGGATAAGAACCCCAGGCAGAATCTCACATCTGGGTGCCAGCCCAAGACTGAACCAGTGAGACCTCTCAGTGCACATAGACAGTGCGTATGTCAGCATGGGGGAGGGGACATGCGTGAGCACTGGGTCAGCACCTTCTGATGCCAGGAATTTGACGGGCAAAACCAAATTTGGTTTCCACTCCTCTGCTGAGGTTTCCATGACATCAAAGGTAAACTCAAGGCACCATGGATACACCTCGGCCTTGAAATAGGCTGATTCTGGGAAACAGACCTAAGGAGAAAGGAGCAATAACATTGGCTGACAACTTTATTTGTACCTTAAGGCAACTTCATCCCCAGACCTTTATCTATGTAATCCAATAGGTGTCCTTTTATGCTTTACCCAGCTTGACTTGACTCTCTGATTTGCAACCAAAATAATTCTGAATACTGTCACCCTTTCCTTTTATTTGAATCCCATGAGAATCGACGCTTGCAGTGAGATCACAGTACTCATTCTAAGATGATAAATCTCCAATAACTTAGTGAGTAAAATATGAGGAAAAAAGATCTCACCTCATGCAAAGGGAGGAGGCAGTTCTGACCCAGACTATAAAGACCTAGAATGTTAAATGGCTTTGGTGAACCAGTGAGGTGTAAGAAATGTTTCCAATCACAGTATCAGACTGCTAGAAAAATTCCAGATCTGGTGCCAAAAACTAAATGTTTTTACCTTCCATCCAGTTCTCCCCATGTGGCATTTCGAAGGTTTCTTCAGAGCGGCATCTGCATTTATTCACGGGATATCTAAACAAACCCTTCCACATCTGCTGTAGCGGAGATTATGGTGGAACGTAGGAACAATTCTGACAGGAGGGAATGAGCTGCTCTTCTTGCTAATCCTAAGAAACACGCTTAAGGCAGGAAAGGCTTGTCTAGACTAAGTGTGCACCTTCACCCTGATTGCTGCTAAGCATGGACTTAATGCAACCACTTTGCTGGAGGATTCCAACCCTCAGGGCTCAACCGCTGCAGGTAAAGGTGAGAACAGATCATGAATGTGTGGTTAGGTTCAGTGAGAAGGATGTAAGTCTTACACTTGTGAAGCTCAGAATTGAGGGTGGATATGCCGATGAAGAGGCGTGAGGGAGACTGAATAGTCAGGCTGCACCATGGGCCTGGGAGCTCCAAAGCCACTGCCATCCAGGAAACCTCACTTTGTTCTGCCGCTGTGCTCCTCATCCTTCCTTGATTTTGCCTGGAAAAGTGAACACAGGACATTCAGCTTATGCTTTAGCTAATGGGCCCTTCTGACCTCTGACCCAGGCTGGCCCTGGAGTGGCCCTCATGGTGCCAGAGTTCTGTAATAAGAGGTTTCCACCCACTCTATTGTCCTCTCAGTGACTGCTGTTCAAACAGCCAACTTACTCACTAACCCTAACCCTGCTGTGGCCCAGGTCTGGAGGGATCTGAGACTGATGTGATACAGCCTTGGTCCTCTGCTTCCTGTGAGGAAGATGGTGAGATTTTAAGAGGCAGAGTGTGGTGGGCGGTCTTCCAGCCTGAGCATAGCCTTGAAGAGGGCTTCAGGACCTCTGCCACTCCCTTCCTGCCTTTCCCCAGCCAGTGGAGAGAAGAGCAGGATTTGTTCTTCAATAGCACATGGCATGAATGTGCTGACCCCAAAACAACAGGTTCCCATGGCTCCAGCCTGAAGCTTCCCAGACCGTGAGCCAAAGCAAACCTTTTCTCTTTATAAGCCAACGAGCTCAAGCATTTGTTACTATAATGGCAAGTTGCCTAACACAGCCCCTGCATGCTGACCACCTCAGCCACCACCCCACCTGCTGTCAGCCTGCTCTCTTTGATGGCCATTTCCTTACTGACTTTGGAGCAGCTTATGCATAAGAGTTCGTAACCAAGGGCAGCTATGTTAGTGTTTTCTCTGAGTAATAAATATGAGGGTGTTTTCATTGGTGTATGTCTGTGATACGTGACAGATGCATTCATGGGGGGGGTGGTACATACATGGTATCTGCTTCATTTTTATACCTTCTCCCTGGTCTCCTTGCCCATCTACCAAAGTCAGCCTCTCTGGTTCTTACCATCTCTCTTTCATTTTACACTTTATTTATATTTGGGGTTTCTTGTGGGAGAGAAACCATGCAATATTTAGTTTTCTGGGCCTGACTTATTTCACTTAATACCATGATCTCAAGAGCCATCTCTTTTCCTGCAAATGACATGGATATTTTTATGAAACCAAATGTCACTGAGGGGACAACAGCGCCTTCTCCATCCTCTGCCCACATACTGCTGAGAAATGCCCACAGCCCCTCTGCAGAGGCAGCCTCTGCTGCTGTTCCAAATGTGAGAAGGCCCACAGCACATGTTCCTGGATCTGGAATCACTGGGAGTGTGGCTTAGAGAAACACGACCTCTGTGAATTGTATGAGTCAGTATTTACACTTAGAAAACTATGAGTTTTCCAGACCCTCTCTTAATCAGTCCTCAGATAAAAAAGGAAGAAGCCTACCTTTCCACACTCATCATGAAAACCATCAGACCTGCCCATCATGGTCATTCTTATCCTCTAAAGGTGTTTTATCTTGCATTTAACATTCAGGAATAATTTGAGTATTTCACTTGCTTGAATAATCGTATTTCCTTTTATAAAAGTTCAGCATATTCTTTGATAATTTTTGCACTGTGCTGATCTTTATCTTATTGAATTATAGATATTTCTTACATGTTAAATGTTGGGTATGAATTATGAATATTTTCCCCATTTGTCATGTGGTTTCTGATTTTTTTTACTGTGAATTTTAGCCATGTATTTTATTTAATAAAGTCTCACCAGTTCTTATCTTTCAAGACTTTTGACTTTTGATTCAAAGTTGGAAATACCTTTCTTGTTATGTGATGATACAAACAGTTCACCAAGCTGGGGATGTAGCTCAGCAGCAAGGTGCTTGTCTAGTATTCACAATAGCCTGATCCCCAACACTGCAAAAGAAAGGCTACCTGACTCATGTTTTCCTGGAGCATTCTTGTTCCAGATTATATTTTTAAACTAACAGTTCCTCACTATTTTCAGGCACAAAGTTCAGCATCTTTAATTTTTCTTAAAAATATCCTTTATTGATATGCTTCTGATATATAGTTATCACATCCATTATGGAAAATTGGTACATGTGCATATCCCATCTTGACCATCTTTACAAACCCTTTCCCAATGCTGTTCTCTTTGTCCTTCGCCTGGTGCCCTTTTCTGGGTCACAAAGTCAGCCTTCCTCTCTCTCAGCCTCTCTCATTTGTTTTAATTAGCATCTCTTTGCATTGCACTGTGCCCTTCAGATCATTTATATTTGGGTCTCTCATGTTAGAGAAACCATGCAGTACTCGATGTCTGATTTAGGTCAGATCCACGGTCTCAAGTTCCTTCCAGTTTCATACCAGTGATTCAAGTTTAAAAACAGAAACACTGAATCTACTGAAGAACAGAATAAGTAACCTCTTGAAAACAGAGTCATAGGCCAGAACTTTATTATTATTATTATTATTATTATTATTATTATTATTTGTGATACTGGGGATCAAATTCAGGACCTTGCGCTTACCAGGCAGGAACTTGTTCCACTGAGCTACATCCTCAGCTTAGCTAGAACTTTCTAAACAGAAGCCCAACTGCACAAGATATAATACAAACAAATGGGATCATACTCAGTTAAAAACTTCTGAACAACAAAGAAAACAGCTAACAAGTAAAGAGTCAACGTACAAAACAAGACAAAGTTTTGTCAGCTACTCCTTGGGCAAAGGCCTGCTAGCTAAAATACATGACAAACTAAAAAGTGTTAGTGCCTAAAGAACAAAAAACCTGATCAAAAGGAGGGGCAATTGAAATGAATAGACACTTCTTAGAAGAATTACAAATAGCCAATACATATAGAAAATATGTTTAACATCTTTGCTACTAGAGATGCAAATCAAAAACCCATGAGATTCCGTCTCATGTAGGTTAGGAAAATTGGTGATGGCATAACCAATGTACAAAGAACATCAAGACCTGACTATGGACTGGCCAATGTTTTTAAGTGAGTGTGACAGTGAAACTGTGTTATCAGCTCGACTGGCTTTAGAGTCCCACTGAAGATTAGTGCCACATACCACTTGGTGTCTGGTAGAATCATGGGTCTGTTGGCCAGGTGAGAATGGCAATTATCAAGGACTCAAAAACAAAAAAAAATGTGAGGGTGTCTTCTACTTTGTTGACGGGAATGTAAACTAGAACAACCACTATGGAAATCACTGAGGCTATCCCTCAATAATCCAATGCTAAAACCTTATTTGACCCAGCTATTGCCCTTCTATGTATCTCTCTGAAAGAGTTAGTCATGATATTACAGGAATGCATGCACACCATGTTTACAGCAACAAAACTCAGAAGAGCTAAAGTATGGAAGTAGCCCACATTCCCAGCAAGAAAGAATAGATCGAGTGAGTGTGGTATTTTGATACGATGGCGCCCTACTCCACCTAAAGAAGCACAAGTTTGTTTGACACTACTTTTAGAACAAGTACTTATTTTGTGTGTTTGAACTTATTTTGGTTAAGGAATAAGGTGGAGACCCTACTTTGCTTTTTAAAATACTGTCTGGTTGCGTGTATACAATGCTTACTGCACAATCTATATTTCCTTTGATTAGAATAATGGCACCTTTACTATAAAGTATACAACCATAAGTTTTGTTATATTTTCAAACTGAGTCTATCATGTAAAATTTGCTTGTTTTACTCTAAGCTACTACAAGATTGATTTGAAAATTTGGTAACATTTATCATTACTTCTTTTCCTTAACATTTTTCTCAATATTTGACTTACTTGTTTTTCCACAGGAACTCCAGAACCAGGATTTCTAGTATCACACATATACACTATCTCCTTGGTTTAGCTATTGGTTTGAAGAAGGGGATTTATCACAGGTCTACGTTACTTAATAATATAGACACAAAATAAAATACATTTCCATTTAGTAACCTCTTCACTGCTCTTCCAAATCTCCATACTCTTGTATTGTTTTGCGTGTACATAGATATTTCTCTTTTTTACTATGATCAGTTGAAACTGTTTTACTCTATTATGTTTCGATATTGTCTGTATACAGAAAGTCTACTAATATTATATATAGACCTTAAAATATCTTGTTTCCTAACTTCCTAATTTTCACAGCTCCAAGTATTTAATATCATAAAAATGTATTTAACATTTTCTTTTGTAGTTTAAGAACCTAGACTCAAGCTTGGAGCTACATGTCCTCCACTGGGCCAGCCTTGGGGAAGCTTCTGCTTCCAGTTCTTACTTGAGCATTTAATTCCCTTACTCGTCCATGCACCTACTCACTTATTTATATATTCACTTATGGCTGAGGAAGGGCTGTGTTTTGACAACTTTCTGTCTTCTACACCTCTTGAGTTTTGATATTTTCATGTTTTATCTGTCAGGATCATTTCAGAGAATTTACAATTTAGAAGACAATCACTCATTCTGTATTTCATTTTAAGCAAATCATTCACTGTTCCTGTGTGTCTCTGCCTAGATAACCCTTTATCACTTCTGAGTCTGTGAGATCATATTTTTATTTCTTCTCACAGTATCCTGTCTCTTTCTTATTTTTAGGACCAAATATCCAACAGCCACCACTGAAAGGAGGAGAGGTTTATTAATCTAGTGATTTCAGAGGGTTCAGACCACGGTCATGCTCAAGAGGCTTCAGAGCAAGACCATCATGGCAGAAGGGATTGGTGGAAGAAACTTACTCAACTCTTCCAACTGGAAAGCAGCATAGTGCCAGAGAGAAAAGGGTCAGAGACCACCAAGAAGAATGCCTCACTATTTCTCTAAAGCCAAATTGACAATACAGCTTAACTGTCTTACTTACCTTAAAAAAATAAAAAGGATTTCCTAGTCAATGTTCAATTCTTGATGGTGTTTGTTAAAACTGTAACATGCTCATCAAATTTTTATTATTGCACTCATTTTTTTAACAAAACCTTCTAAGGACTTACTCTAGGCCATGAAATACTCTAAGTACTTCAGAAAATTGTACTGCTTAATTCAAAGAGGACCCATTGTATGGATGAGGAGCAGGAGGCACACTGTGAGGCACTGACTTCTGAGTGAACTTTGCCGATGGAATCAGAGGTGAACTTGGACAGCCGCAAGCCTATAGGGCCTTTACCTTGATTTCCTCCTTCACACTGTCCTTGATTCATTTAATTTATAACAGACTAAGTATATAAACTTTTCCAAATCAAGAACTTTTACAGCTGTTTCACTGCCTCTCAACTTGTTTCTATATCTCCCTTGACCTATAAATATTTTACTTGCTAATTTCAACTGTATATTATGCAAATCATAAAAATTACCAACTCTTTAACTTCACTACTGAATACAAAGTCAAATACAAATGATGAGTTTGGCCAACCTAGGGGCTGTTGCTTTAAAATGGACCATATTTTAAGTAACTTTTCTCTCATCATAGTTTCATTTGTACTCTTAGGAGACAAATTTTAGTTTGACGTTTGTTATGACTTGTACCTAATGTCCCCCCAAAGCCTTATGAGGTCATAGGTGAGGTTTTTAGGAGGTGGCTGGATCATGGGTTTGTGCAACTGGGATCAAGGATGTGATGCTGGGATCAAGGGTGTGAGTTCTGCCCACCCTGAGTAAACTGTAAGGAACAGAAAGAGCCGTGGTGAGAAGGACTGTGATGTGGACGGACTGATAACTGGTGGTCAGCTTTTGATCCCCAGTTGAACTGAGTGAGTGTGGTGCTGAGTGTGGGAGGCCCACCTGTGGATTGTTGCCATCGTATAAGAGGCAGAACAGGGCAGGATAACGAATTAATCACTAAAATATCTGTTAGCCGCCTGCTTGTTCTAATTGCGTTCTTTGTTCTGCTTCAGTAGAAGGTGATTGAGATTACTGATTGGTGCTGCAGTCCAAGAGACTGTAAGGTCCCCGATCCCAGACTTTGGTCCCCCTTGTCTCTCTTGTCTTTCTACTTTCCTTTTCTCATCCGTGGGAGCCTCATTCTCGGGACCTGTCACTGCAGACAGAACCACATCATGGTCGTGGCTTGTCACTTGCTGCTTGTTGCTGCTGCTGTTTGTCTTCTGTTCTGCAATGCTTGTCTGTCATGCCACCCTGCCTTGCAACCTACCAACTATGGACCTTAACCTCTACAAACTGTGATCTAAATAAACCTTTCCTCCTTTAACTTTGGGTATCAGACATTTTGTCTCAGTAACAAGAAAAGTAACTAAAACAATTTTGTCTTTGGTTCCCATCTTTATTCTTTTTGCACTTTTGAATGTAGAACATTTAATTGAAAGAGAAACTAAGTCATTTTGTGTAAGGAATAATGTTTTAGACCATATTTAATTTTGAAACCCACTTTTACCATCTTCAAATAAATGACAGAGAAGACTTACATGCCATGTATGCTATGCTGTAAAACACATTAGAAAATATTTTCTTGAGAATTCTGTAAATTCCTCTCAGATCTTCACAAACATTGAAAATCTATGGATTCTCTCTCTCCTTTTCTCTTTCTTTCTTCCTTTTTTTGAAATAGAAAGGATGAGAAGGATTCATTCCTTTCTGACATATAGCCAACAGTCTAAACCTAGCCATTCAGGAATCTGGATCCAAAACCAAGTGCTCCAACATATTTTTGTAGACTGAAACCTGGCTATAGAAGACTACACTGTTGCACAAAATGACAAAATGAAAAAAATAAACCATGAATTCTAAAAATGTTTGAAAATATTCAGTGACCCTGCCACTCCACGGTGGCTGGAGAGGGACCTGACGGTTCCATCTGTCCAGATAGGATTGGCTGAAAAAATATCCTGACAAGATGCCAGCTTGAGAGAGTCCCCACATGTACTGGGAGGAGTAAAATGTGCTTCTGGTGACCAAAAATAACCTGTAAGGTGAACAAATGTTGAGTCTTTTTAAATGCAGCAAACATGTAGACAACATATGAAAAGCAAACACCATGAAAATCGGCATTACTATGTGAGTTTCAAGGTTGATCCAGCAAACTCAGAGTTTGCTGACCATTCTGGACTGAAGAAAGACACACTGAACTGACCAGCTTGGACAGAACTGCATATCTTACCCTATGTTTTCATAATTCAAAGCCAATGTCAACCGAGGGCCCTGGGCAGTAACAAAACCCCAAGAAACCATCATACCCTTTCTGAGACGAGACTCTCACTTTTTTCAGGAAACGGATGGAACTGGAGATCATCATATGAAAGGAAATAAGACCTATTTGGAAATACGGCAGTGATCAACAGCTACACTGATGTTCACATTCTTAAAAAACTATTACACTGGAAATTTAGGGGGAAGATGGCGACCGGGTGAGCAGCAAGGGAGCGAACCTCCTTAATAAACACCACCAGCTCGAGACAGACTTGGTGAGCGTGAATGCCGGGACCTCGGCTGGGAAGTTTAAACTGGGCGTATTTCTCTGAGATGCCGAGGGAGATGTGGTAGGGCGGACCAGGCTGCCGGGGCGAGACGTGGGAAAGTCCCAGACGCTGGGAACCGGGGACGATCCCCGCGGGGAAGAAGCGGGGATCGGTCCAGGCGCAGTGGGAGCACGGCCGCCTCGGGCCCCCCCGCCTCCCAAGCCGGGGCAACCCCCCGGCGACTCCCGACAGAGATCGGCTTGCTAGCGGCGGAGACGCCCGGCAATCCCACATTTCGCGCGTGTCGGGCGAGCCGCGTGGAGGGCCCCAAACGCCGCCGGGAGCGGAAAAATTTGCTGGGCCCTAGCGCCCTGAGAGCACGGACGCCTCGATTCCTCCCGCCTCCCGAGCCGG
>PVLD010024531.1:0-25321 GCA_004027595.1 Dinomys branickii
TAAAATAAAAAAAAAAGAAATATTAAACATAAAAAAAAAAAAAGAAAAAAGAAAATTGGTCGCCTGCAGGACAGATCAGTGCACATGGGCAACTCAGGTAGGAGACGGCCTTGGCCACCCTTCAAACTGAAATTTAAAATCTACTCAATATTTAGTAGAAGAGACGTTCACTGCTCTGCAGCATAAAGCAGAGGGTTGCTGGGAGCAGTGCTAGTCTCTCCTGTACTACCCAAATAGCTCAAGCCAAAAGCTTGTGGTTGACTGGAGTTACAACCTCACAAGTCATGTTAGTGAGCATTCATTGTAAGCTGGGCTATGTGGAAATGTCATTATTCTCTGTAATTGGGCTTATTAAAGTATTACTTCCAACTATAGGTAATGTTTTCCCAGAAAGAAATACTGATTAATAGTTTCCTCCACCTCAATGTTTTAGTACCTGTTATTGATTAGGTCTCTGGAAATCTGTTTGGCCAGGCTGTTTCTTTTCCAAACTGTGATGTCTCATCAATTCAGCACAAACTAGATTGGAGGTACACTGCTGTGGGTGGGTCCTACTGGCAGGAGTGACTCACAGGAATGTGATGAAAACAGTAAAATACGAGTGGTTCTCATAAATGTGCTGGATTCAAGTTGTGATGTGAAGTCATTTTTATTTCTAAAGCTCATCAGGGCACTTATGAGAGCACATTTTTGTACAAAGAGAGATATTTTGAAGAGTGGTATAAGGCGGGGGTGAAGCATGGGTTTTGGTATATCTTTTTCTTACCCTTAATACTGGTATGACTTTATTCAAGTAATGAGCCCCTCTGTACTTCAATTTCCTTTCATGTATAATGAACATAATACCCACTTCACACTTCTGATAGTTAACTGGGAATAGAAGCAGTAAAACTGGAGTCCTGCCCAGCGGAAGCATGCAGGCTTTTGCCTCCTCTTCATCCTCCTGCAGAAAGGGCTGGCAATTCTGCTCAGCAGCCACTCTAGGACAAAGGGATCCTGAGTGCAGCTGTCCCTTGACTACTTTGATGATTGGCTTTGTATAAGGATGGTGAGAGATGAAAACCTGTTAGGGTGGATGCTGGCATGTGATGGGGCTGTAGGAAGCTTAGAGCCTAACTTCTATTACCTGGAACCTCTTCTAAAAGAGGAGGTGTCCTCTTATATTATTAGCTTTTTCGTTGCTGGGACAGAATGCCTGACACCTGCAATTTAAGGAAGTTTATTTTGCCTCACAGTTTCAGTGGATCCAGTCCATGGTTTACTGGCTCCAAAGAAGAAATGGTACGGCAGAAGAGTATCACAGAGCAACAGTGTGCGCTGCCTAACAGCTGGGAGGCAAGGGGAGGGGGTGAGGAGGAAGGGCGAGCAGAAGGTACCCAACTTCCACTTTCAGTGACTGATCCTTTCCAAGCAGGCCCCACTTCTGAACGTGAGATTTTTGGGGTCATTCTAGTGCTAATGCACAGTACCTCTGAAGGGATGTTGTTCCCAGTCCTAGGCAGGGGGATCTACGTGTTCTGGGGCTTGAGATCTCTGTCGATTCCACATTTCTTTTGTATCCTGTTGGAGGGTTTTTATATCTTGTTGTTTTGTGTTTTTAACTGTGGTAAGAGACACATAGTGTATAGTTTATCATTTCAGCCATTTGTAAGGGTACAGTTCAGGGCCATTATGTATACTCACAGTGCTGTGCAATCATCAACAGTATCCATCTCCATTAACTTCTGCACCACCCCGCGCAGATACACTGAATCCATTAAACAATTTTCCTTTTCCTCAGCCCCTGGGAATATTTGTAGAGGTTTCCAACACCCAAGAAGGAGAGTTAGTTTTTTTTTTTTTTTTTGCGGTACTGGGGATCGAACTCAGGACCCTGCGCTTGCTAGGCAAGCGCTTATTCCACTGAGCTATATCCCCAGCCCCGAGTTAGTGGTTTTGACAGTGGGCAGGGACCCACTTGACATTTTCTATGCAAAACTCACCTCTGAATGTTCTGACCCTTTGAAAGCCATTCCCCAAAAGGTATAGGGAGCTCAAACCCACATATGGATATGGGGCCCATCTGACAGAACCCAGCAGCACCACTGCCCCAGCTTTGGCCCTCTTTCCTCAGGCTCAGTCAAACGAGGCTACTTCTATACTGCTAGAGTTGAAAAATACATAGACCAGAGCCCAGAATTGGGTGTGAAATCCAAGAGACAGTAAAAGAAAAAAAAAAAATCCATTTCTTTAAAGGATCAGTTCAATTCCTAAAAACCACCTATCCATAATCTGAAAATTCAGAAGAGTTTTCTTCTGTGTTTTTTAAAAAAAGGAGGTCGGATAGCTCTGGTACCTGGAAGGGATTAAATGCTAAAAATAGCACAAGGTATTTAGGAGGCTGAGGGAGTGTGCAGTTCATGAAGCAGAGGGCGGTAAAATCTGGCGTTAAATGCTAACAAGAGAGCAATTCTTCAGGATCTGTGAGTCAGTGGAAACTTCCTCCTTTAAATATGAAGCAATATTACTTAACAGCAGCAGGTCTGTGGATCTTATTGCCCAGCCTAGTTTGGTAAGAGGGCACTATGTGTCCAGAGAGGATCTCAAACTAATCTGAAATGCGGGAAAATGTGCTATGGAGTTGACTGCCTGATGCCTCCTTGTTTTGAGTGAAGCCACGCTGACGGCCTGGTGACATTTGCAGGACCATCTGGTGACATTTCGTTTTGGGAACAGATTAATAGGGACTGGGGAGAGTGATAGAGTTGGTCGTGTAGAGGCCAACACAAGCTTCTCAGGTGGCTTCCTGGAACTGTGTGTGTCTTTGAAGAGGGAGGTTCCCTATCTTTTGTTAAAGTATGCATTCAAACTGTAACGATTAAACACTGCACCACCTGCTGGGGGGCTACTTCAGGGAAGAAAGAGATCTTTTCATTCAGAAGCATCACTTAATAGAAGATCCAGGTGTGGGAGAAAGCCCTTTATTAGGAGATTATAAGGACCCCCGCCCTGCTCCTTCAGGATGAAGAGGAGGAGAAACGTAGCTACAGGCCAGGCGTCTCTCTCGGAACTGCTTCTCATGCTAATGCCACAGATCTAGCCTCCTCACAGCCTGTGGTTTCCTTCCTTAGGGTCTATGGGTTTCACTGTGCCTAGCAGCGGGAGTTATCTGTTGAAAGAACAAATACTTTATTGGGCCTTAGACCACTTCCTCAAGCTCCCCCTTAACTGAATTCTCCATCCTCTCAATACAGCAAAAGCACAAGCCTTTCTGTTGTGCTTCTCGTCCTTTCAACAAGCTGCTGTGTACATGCTGCTGTGAAAAAACAAGAGACCTTTCCATCCGGGTCTCAACAGAGGCGCTTATCTATAAACTTCTCTGTTTCCCAGAACTCACAGCATCCTTTACTGCAGAGATGCTGCCTCAAAATTGCTGCACTGACTTCCCCAGTGCCTGGCCCTTGGAGCACTGCTTTGGTTTGACTGGAAGAGTTTGACTTAAGACTCTGTGCAATGTTGGTTGATTGACCAGTGCCAGCTTCTCTTCTAGACACACTGACTGTGATAGCAGCCTTCAAAAAGAGAGAAAGCAGGAGAAGCTTCATTTGAAGGCTACACTCTGGATTTTTGCTTATTTGGAGCTGCTTGGCTGGCAGAGAAGACTTACGCAAAGAACCAAGCCCTGTCCACCTATTCAGGAACAAGGGACTCACCCACCTGCGGGGAGAGTTTCACGGGACATATACCCTGTGTTCTGCTTCTTAAATACATTAAGGGAAGGAAGCATGCAGAATCATGCCTCAACTACACAAAAACTGCAAATTAAGAACTATGAGCAAAGATGATACAGGAAGATGTATCGAAATTTTAACAGTGTTATTTTTGGACAGAGGGATAATGGGTGACTTTTGTTTTTAAAGTTTTCTGCAATTGAGCAAATTACATAGTAAAGGAGGAAGCTAGTGTATTTTTGAAAAATATATTTTAAAGCTTAAAATAGCTCAGTTAAAGTGAAGTTGAGTTTTAAAAGTTAACATTTTGTAGCTTCTCATAAAAGAAATCACAAGACCAGTACATCAAAGAGACCTGAAGGCAAGGGCTATTTTATATTCACTTAGCACACAACCCCATCTCATGCCTCCCTCAGAAGACAGAGCCATCAGGTGGGCCTACACTCGACTTCTCACTTTGGATCCTTAAACCCAGGTGTGACATGGGAGAAATGTCTTATCAAAAGCTGTTTACCTGCTTTGTTCTGGAGCCCACCTGCTCTCATCTCTCAATAGGTTTCCAGCCAGGAGGCCTCCCTCTGTTGCACACCCACTTTCTTATATCTGTGACCCCCCACAACAGTGGCTCTCACCTAGTGTCTGGCCAGGCTTTAAAATAACTGGTACCTTCCATCTTACAAAAACTGTCACTGATTTCAGTCCCTTTTTGCAGCCACATGTATCACAGGGCTATTTAAACCTGTTGCCTTCATTCTCACTTTGGTCTGAAGGGCTCTATGGAAAGTTCCTCTACTAAAGTCACCAATGACTTCCATGTTGTGGGATCAGTGGATTCTTTTCAGCCCTTCCTTCATTAACATCAGTGCAGCTTTGATCCACCTGAACACTCCTGGTTCCTTTGAACATTCTTCTACGAACTTTCCTGCTACAATCAATATTTTCCTTTTATTTCTTTGGCATTCCACTTCACATTAGGTTAAGGTCATTTTCTCCACCTAAGTTCTAAACATCAATATTCTCCAAGAATTAATCCTCTTCTTTTATCACCCTACATTCTACTAGTACGTCATTTCATCAACCTCTGTCGTTCCAATACCATACACAGTGTATGTTGACAATTTGTAAATTCACATTTCTACTTCCAGCCCTGTTTTTGAGCTCCAGTCTAGTATATTCAACTGCTTTTTAATACTTGAATGTTTCACAGTTAGGACACACTGAATTTGCTGAAAATTGAACACATGATCTTACCTACTCCAAACAAACAAAAAAAACCCAATCTATTTTTCACCCAATATTTTCCATCTCAGGAAATACCAACACCTTCCTTGGAGTTGTTCAAGATGGAAACCAGAAAGTCAATTGCCTCTGACAATGAGAGAGAGACTAAAAATGAATTTACTTTCACATCTTAAATTACTAAAAATCTGGATAAAATACTATATGAAACCATGGTTTCCAAGATGCTGGATATGAGGCAATGAAGATATGCGATCTTCTAGAGAGAAGAGACAAACGAGGTGAGTTCTCTGAGGCCCTCGCTCACTGTCTAGAATTTCCACGACAACAGAGACAGGAGGGAACCCAGACAGAGCACCACAGTACCTGTAGCTGAGGAGGTGGATTTGAGAGTCCAGAGAGGCCAATTCAGAGTACCAGGGAGGAGAAACATGCACAACCAACAAGCTTCGGAGATCTGTAGGATCGGACTATAAAACAGTTACTGAGGGAAATTAAAGGCAATGTATTAAATGTGATCGGGAAGAGTCACTATTTTTAAGATTCCAATTTTCAATTGGTTTTATATTCAATGCAACCCTAATCAAAACTCCAAAAAGATAATGTATATAAATAGATAAGCTTTTTATAAAGTTCATACAGAAATGCAAAGGACCCAGAATAAACAAAATAAATTTGATAAAAGTAGGGCAAAACTGGAGCACTTACGTCACCTGATTTCAGGGTGTTAATAAACCCTGTGACAATCAATACACTGTGCTACTGGAGTAAAGACAAATAGAGCGATGCAGAATAGGCCTTCATATGCAATCAGCTGCTCTTCTAAAGTGCAAAAGGCAACTGAGTAGATATAGTCTTTTTAAGAAATGCTAGAATAATTGGATAGTATCTAGAAAAAGAAAATAAAACTGTATGAATTTGAAAAGGGCAAAGTTTTTTGACATGCCACTAAAAAGCACAGTCTACCAAGATAAAATAGACTTGAGCAAAATTAAGAACTTTTCCCTTCCAACACACACTATTAAGAGAATGAAAACACAAGCCATTCCTTGGGAGGAACATTAGTATATCATATATTCAATGAATTACTGACACCCAGAATACCATATAACAGGACTCTCAAAATACAATGAAAGGACGGAGGAAAATAACTGAAAATACAAAAGATTTGAGAAGATACTTTTTCAGAGTTAAAGAACTGTACATAAGCACACAGAAAATGCTCAACACCTAAGTCATTAGGAAAATGCAAAGACCAAAGTAACACTCCACTTTATATCTGTTGGAAAATCTAAAACTAATGACCAATCCTGCCAAGAGGAAGAGGGAACGGAGAACACCCGGAGCCTTCATACACTGCTATAAAGCGAATGAAAAATGGACAACTATTTTGGTAAAGAGACAGGCAGTTTCATAGAAATGTAAACATAGGTGCACCAAACAATCTAGCCATTCTATTCCCGGGTGACAGTGCAAAAGCAATAAAGTCATTATGTCAAAAACCCCTCCCACTCATGGCACCTTTGTAATATACCAAACTGAAAATAAACCAGTTGCTCCTTGGCAGACTAGCAATTGGTAAACAAGCACTGGGGACATGTGCACCACAGAATAGTATTCAGCAACAAAAGTATCAAACTGTTAAGGTACATAACAACACAAATGACTTCAAGTTATCCCGGCTGAAAGGAGCCATAAAAAATAAAGTGTGTATGGTCTGATTCCTATTTATATGACATTCTAGAAAAACCCACAATAATCTGTAGTGACAGACAACAGATCAACTGTTGCCTGCAGACTAGAGATGGATGGTAGGGAGGGAAGGTTACAAGGGGGCATAATGCAAGTTTTAGGGTAAAAAATGTTCATTATTTTGATGATGGTGGATGGTTTTACAATGTATACATACGTCAAGTGCTGTCAAGCTGTATACTTCAAACATATGCAGGTTTTTGTATACCAATTATCCCTCAATAAAACTGCTTTAAAAACTTTCTGGCATTTGTCACTTTTCTCTATGTCTGTGATTGCCACCTCAGTGAGAAAAGTCATCTCTCTCATGACCTTCTACCATAGCCTGCTGCTCCTGTCCATTCTGCACTACAGCCAGAATGATTTTTGAAAAAGAAAAATCTATTCATGTCACTTCATTGCTCAAAATTTTCCAAAAATTACTCATAAGGACCCCAAATCTTATTTTTGCCTCTGAGTTGTAGTCTCTCTTGTATTTTGTTTCCTTCTCCTCCTTTTAAAAAAAAAAAAACCACCCTGCACTTTCAGCTCCTGATCTTGCCAAAACTTGCTGCCTCAAGGCCTTTGCATTCTAGTTCCTTTGCCTGGTCTTTGTCCTTCTGCAGCAAAACACCCATCCAAGCCTTTAGTCTTGGCTTCAACATTATGTCCTGCAAGCTTCCTTCTTTAATGCTCCAGGCCAGGCCAGGCGCACCCTGGAGCATGTGCTGTCCTCTTCCCAGACCTGTTCCCATGTAAGTAATTATCCGTGTGATTTTTTTTTTACTTCTTCCCCTTCTTCCAATATTCCCGTCTCTGAGACCCTAAGTTCCAAGAGAACAAGGACTGCTACATATCTGATTCCTAGCACGCTGCCTGACATTTGATGAGTATTCAAAAATATTTATTAAATAAATGACAGAGACAGGAGTAGAACTCACTTCCTGACTCAAAACTTATTCCCTGACTTCCAAATTGGAGTTTACTCAACCTACTACTCATTTAAAACTCTGTCCTTACGTATATGGCAGCTGGCTGTACTTTTCCTAGAATTATTTAGGTCTCACACTGCTAAGCATTAGGAAATGCAGTGGGTGCTATGAGTGCAGCCCAGTGGGAGAGCTCAGCTCCCCTGCACCAAAGAAGGAGAGGAAAGGGACTGCAAGGGAGGGTCATCTTTCACTGCTAAATACTTTAAAAACCAAAGCACTAGACTTAGAAAGGTTCGCAATGTTTAATAAAGCTGAACTGAGAGATCAGTTGGAGCTTTAAAAAAAGTCAGTCCTACTTCTTTTAAATGAGACATGTATCCTTGCAGTTTCAGCTCAAGACCCCTAACAAAGAAGAAACCCAGATGGGTACCATGCTAGAGAAGCAGGGTTCTGTAGGAAACAAAGCCTGGCTGGCCACTGATCCCGCACCACCACATCTTTAGCAGAGCAGTGGCCTAGATTTTCCATACAGCTGAGGAAAATGTGGGGATGGGATGATAAAGACCACAACACGGCCAATTTCCGCAGCAGCTTCCTAAGAAACAGCCTATTTCCCTCCCTTTCACTCCCCCACCGTGTTTATTTAGACCTCCTTAATTAGAGCATTTCAGCATGGAAGCATAATCCAGTCTGAAGGAAAATTTCCCTGGAGAGCCATCTGTCAGAATTAGACTACACTTAGCTGCTGGACAGTAAGGCTGTGTTGTAAATACCACGGACTGCTTCGATTCTCGAAACTTTCAGATCTCATTTTTCAAGCAAGCAAATACCAGTCCTTGGGATAAAGCTTTCTGTTGGGAAGCTGGCTCGCTGCTTTGGACGGTGATGTTTCCACAGGTGCAAAATCATTAAAGAGTAGTTCTGCTGGACGTTCTGCCTAACTGGTCTCACCCTTCTTCTAAGATGAAATTGCGTCTTTGACAACTCTATTAAGTTGCTCCAAATCTATAGATGAGTGCTTTTTTTTAAAAAAAATATAACTCAATTGTCCTGATAAATTTCACTGTGGACTAATTTAACTCTACAGTGTGGATCCAAGCGAAGCCCACTTCTGCTCGCTGCTTCCTCTCAGGTGCAGCCAGCTTGCCATGCAGACACCTGCCTTTGGCACCCATGCCAAGGCGGCAAGCAACTCTTGCTTAGGAAAGGAGAGTGTAGGGTGAGGTGGGGGGTAAGAGGGTCCTTTTTCTCCTTCTCCATCATTTTCCTACATCTGAGAAGTCACGTGATACAGCCCCTCCTCTATCATCACAACGCCTTTCCCACTGTTGAGTCTCAATCTCCTTGGCCAGGCTGTAGCACCCATTTCTCAGCTGCTCTGGGCGTTGACTGTTAACAGCTCGTGGCTGCATCCTTCGTAAGAAAATTCCCCTCAGTTGATAGGAGCCTCCTTAAATATGACTGGCACGTTACACCCTCTGTCCAAGGGTAGCTTGTACCTGCCTTGTCTCAGGGTGGGAAACTTCTGTGGTGCATCATGCTCCAGAGATTTCTGTGGGAACAAGCCCAGGACAGATTTTAGCTGACCATTCACATTCATCTTCCCAGCTTTTTCTCCTAATCTAGCTGCTTCACTTACTTCCTTAAGGGCTCACTTGAGAGAAATCCCTCAATAAATCACTTATACAGTAATACCTCTCAGCCTCTGCTTCCAGGAATTCCAATTCAAGACGCATACACTATTTTGGAATTATCATTTTAGTAATCCATTCATTCTTTCATTTATTCATTCCCTCAGAATGAATTTAGCTGTGCACCTCCTAGGTTGAGAATATATTCCTAGGTTTTATCCTCAAAGAGCAACTGTCTAGTGGAGTAAGCAGAGAGATATAAATCAATGGCTTCAGAACGGATTTTTTAAAAATCTAGCTACATATTGCTTATGATACTTACACTTAAAATATAAGAATACAGGAAATTTGTAAATAAAAGAATAGAAAAACGTACTTGACAAAAGCAACCAGAAGGAAGATTTTATGACTCTAAATACTGAAGTACTTTTGAAGGCAAAAAGCACTGCTGAGAAGATGAGAGACACTAAACAATGATAAAGAGTTCAAATGGGCAGAAATATATAAAAAGCACTTTTATCCTAGCCAAGGATCTGTGAATTACAAGTTGCTGGAACTATCAAGAAGAAACTGAAAATCTACCATTGAGATAGGAGATTTCAAGGCACATTTTATCAATAACTTACGTGAGACTGACAAAAAAATATCAGTCAACGTGTGGACATAATAAGCTTTTCAAGTGCATAGAGCACATTTATAAAAACTGGGTGTAGAAGAATATAAAATAAATTTCAAAAATTTGAAGTGATCTGTAAAACACTACCTGGTCATATACTAACTAAGCTAAAACAAAAAGATAACCACAGATGAAGCAGATTATAAAAACCTAACAGTAATGATGAAGAACTTCAATGTATTTGAAGCATAGATAAAATAAACAAATTTCTAGAAAAATCTCAACTACCAAAACCTATCCATGGAGATATAGAAAACTTGTATATTCTTACAGCCATGAAATGAATTGGATAAATTTCTTCCAACACGAACACCTGATCCAGAAACAACACAGACACCTGACCCAGAAAGTTGTAGGGCATGTCTTACAAAACACTGAAGGAAAAGGTTACTTGATTTTATATAAAATATTCAAGAGAATAGCAAAAATAACTCATAACACATCCTAATGATTGGCTTTGATAACAGAACTAGATGAAGAGAGAAGAAAATAAAATAAC
The DNA here is from genome assembly GCA_004027595.1 of Dinomys branickii. Classification (NCBI taxonomy): domain Eukaryota; kingdom Metazoa; phylum Chordata; class Mammalia; order Rodentia; family Dinomyidae; genus Dinomys; species Dinomys branickii. Next base: position 10,419 of record PVLD010024531.1, read on the forward strand.
GAATTTAGATCCAAAAATCTTTTACCAAATATTAACAAATCAAATAGCTGATACAAAAATATATACACATTTATGTTTAGCTGTGTACTAGTGTATAAAAATTAATGCAACATAAACATTTTTGAGCTACCCTAGAAACACAGGTTTTTGACAAAATTAGAAGATATAGCTATAAAATATACCACATTAAAAGATAAAAGGAGAAAAACACATTCTCAGTAGATTCAGAAAAATCATATGATGAAATTCAATATCCATTCAGGTTTTCAAACAGTATGTAGCCAATGTCTGACTCCATGGTGAAATATTCAATGTATTCTTCCTAAGATTAGAAATCAGGCAAGGCCTACTCTATTGGTGTTTGTACTGGTGATCCTCGTAATGCAATAGATTCAGCAAAAAGGAGAAAGAAAAGTGAGAAGTCAAAAGAATGAAAAAGGAAAGAAGAAACAAAGTGATCAGCATTCATGCATGGTATGAGGTGTGATGAAAAACACAGGGAGTGTTTAAATTTTTAAAAATTATTACAGTAAAAAACACACTGCCATGAATCCCCCTCAACATGCTCCCCTCGCATCTAACACACTTATCTAAGCCTTCTCGCCACTTTCTCACGCACCTCTGGAAGTCCCCTTTCGTGAGCAACTTTAGTTTCATTGTTTGGGCTGCTTCCATGTCCTGAATCTATTCAAAACATGTACTTTCATGGTCATTTTGACTTTTAGGAAGAGCTAGAAGTTGCATGGGGCCAGGTCCAGTGAATAAAGTGGATGAATACAAATTGTAGTGTTTCTATAAGCCTGCCTTCCCATTGGATGGCATTCAGCAGCAGTACTGAATGTATTTTTGACCACACCTCATAAAGATACTCAGGCTTCCAGAACTGCTTCAGAAGGTGGCACGAGCCATAGGGTAAGTGCATTTGAAATGATGAGGTATTTTGAGGGAGATTAATGGCAATTTGTGTTTCACTATAATAAGATTTTAAACCTTTACCATATATTTTGATCACCCCTGTGTGTAACTTTCAATGTATGAAATGCAAAAGAATCTGTGGAAAATTATTAGACTTAAAGTCTAATAATTAGCACTGCCAGTTGTGGAGAGAACACAGGTAAAGATGGGCTCACATACTGCTGGTAGGATTGTAAATTGCTTAGTTCACTGAGATACACTTTTCTTTGACCCAGCAATTCCATTCCTACGTATACACCTTAGAGAAATTCTTGCATCTATTTACCAGCAGACATGTACAGCAAAGTCAGTATTTTCTGAAATTACAAAAAAGGAATTAAAATATACAGTGACAGGAGAACAGACGCACAGATTAATAACTTTTTATGCCATATAAAAATGCTAAAACATGACTGCAAAATGAACTATAGTTATGTGTATTAACATAAATTCTTCTAACACACATACTATGGAAGATAGTAGAAGAATACACATGCTACAATTTCTTCCACATAAACTTTAAAAACAGGTAAACTGAGAAACATATCTTATGTGGCAAAATTATTTTTAAAAGCAAATGAAATTGTATACGAAATTCATTATACCGATGACCTTTCCAGAGGATTCTAGGGGTAGAAGAGGGGTACGCAGGGAGCTTTTCTTTCTTAAATTCTATACTGACTGATGTTCATCTTGCAATACTTTCTAAACCATATGCATACATTAATATGGCCAAGTAGGTGTCATGAATTTCTTCTAAAAGTGAAATGCTTTGCCCTGGCAACCACGCTAGGATGGCTGCTAACTTCATCAATCCCTTCCCTCAGGTGTTCTGTTCCACAGCTCTGCTGCTTCTCGCTCCCTCTGAATAACCCAGATGCCAGGGGGATTATATACCAAGCGATCACAAGTGAGAATCACAGGGTGAGAAGGAGCAGACTCTCACTGACACACAGCTCAGCAGACCTGTGATGGCTAAATTCTCCACAGGTCCACATTAGAAAAGGAACCTGACTTTCCTGCCAGCAGCTGCAAGCTAGGGCTTTCTTTAGTTTTTTTTCCCAAGTTTTTTTTAATCCTGTAGCACTAGCTAACCAAGCAGTCTAGTGTTTTTAGCACTACAGTGAGATACTGAAGCTGGCTGCTCTCAACTTGCACCAGCTTGGAAAGCTAATTGTGAGCATCTTTTGCTAACTTTGCCTTCAAAGATGTTACATGGCAAAATGAAATAAGCCCACTGGGAATATGTATACCACAAGAATTAACAAATGCTACAAAACAACTCCCACTTCTCTCTTACTTCCCTGCCCTCCAGCCAGGTGTTACCCGTCTAGGACACAGCCATAAAATCATGCAACAGTCACTTGTAACTTATGAAACAATGGCATCAAACTAATAAACTTCAATGCCTGCCCCACTTGTACTCAACTCTGAAGGACAAGTATCCTGGGCTTCCCTGAATACTTACACCTTCCTCTACCTATGTGGTTCTGCGAAGGAGAGAAGTACCCAAAACTCCCTCCAAAATACTTTTATTCCATAGCTGCCCCAAACCCCCTATAGCGGGCCCTCCCATGGCCACTCTGGGAGATATATACTTTGGCTACACAAAGCTGGTCATGGACCTATCACAGATGACTCCACACTGTGGCCCTCCGGACAACTCCAACACTCTGATCTCTCTCCAGTCAGATTCACAAAGGGCCTTCCCTTACTCATGGCTACTCTGTATAAGCAACCTTTCCCATAGGTCAGTCTGTGCACTGTCCCTCTTACATGGCAGCATAAATTCTAATAAAGTCTCTTGTCACTAGCATATTTCTGCCTATTTGTGACTTTTAGTTTTTGAGACAGGCTCTTGCAGTGTAGTTCAGGCTGGCCTTTAACTTCTGCTTCAGCCTCTTGAGTGCTGATATTACAGTTTTGCACCACCGCGCCTGGCTTTTCGTCTCAAGTAGTACATCCTGAACTGGTAACATCAAGGGCTACTGGCGCCAAGAGAGGCCTGTGGTTGGTGCTGGTAACAGCAAAGACCACTGGAAGTAGAGCATGACAGAGAACAACAGAGAATTGCTGCGAGCCGTTGTCTCCTGCGGTCAGGAGAGTTTCTGAAGACTGCCAGCAGCTGCTTGCTCTCAGAGGCGGGGATGCTAACCCTAAGAGAGCTACAGTGAACCAAGTTGAGATTTCTATGTAAATTGCGCAAAAGAACCCCCAGTTGACTGGTAACATCTATATGGTCCTTATGAGGAAAGTCCCCTGTATAGGGCCCTGAAGAAAAGAGGGCAGACAATGATGACAGTCATCAACATGCCCATGCATCAGCCCATGTCTGATTTCCATCTTGCTATGAATCCATGCTAGCTGTTGACAGTTCCAGGAGCCCACCTCTCTCAGGTCTGAAAATGGTCTGTGGCCAGTAAGAGTCAGGTTAGGAAATTCTCGAATCAGTCACTACAGAATATTGAAATTTGGCAATAGCTTATTATAAAAGTCAATTTTTGATGGAAATATAAGGCTTTTCAGTTACCAAGATTAAAAAACATTTGTTCTATGCCATTCTCTGTTCTGAACTGGGATCTACAGTAGCAGAGAGGATACCGCCTGACTTGTACTGTACTGTCCCCGTGTAAGAGTACTATCATCTTCTCCTAACCAGAGTCTAAATGAGGTGATCATAATCCTCACAAAGAAAGATCTCTGAACCAGGGCCTAAGCAGGAAACTAAGAAAGGGATTTCTGAAGTGCTTCGGTCTAGGGGGCCAGTGACAGATGTCATGCATACAGGCACAAGAGCCAACATTCCTCCAGACTCCTAAACTCGGGCTACCCAAAATTTTCACCTTCCCCCAGGTGCTGTCACCTCTCACGTAAACTGATAAAATCCTCACAAAGATGCATTATGTGATTATTGATCTGGCATAGTAGCTGGGAGGTTTAATTAAGCTATCATTTTTACACTCAGTAATTGCCATTTTTTTCTTTCCCAGGATAACAGGAGGATTAATTTTTATTTGAATGTTAACATTTATAAAACTCATATTCTCTTTGGAGGAATAAAAAATTATGAGATGAGTTTGGGTTCAGACCTATATAACATCCTTCAGCCCAGTCCTCCCTAGAGTCTTACCAAGTGAGGCCCCCACAAAGAGCTTCATTTTATGCCAGAAATGCTTATGAAGTACTGCAGATACCATTTTAAAGGTTGTACACCAATAGTAAACAAGCAAAAGTTAGTCTCTGTACTTAACTGTCTACCGGGGAGGAAACAAAATCAAACAAATAAATAAAAGACATTATGAATAATGATAGTACAAGGTCTCTTGGAAGCAAATATCAGAAAAACCTACCCTAATCCAAGGCTCAGAAAAGAGTCCTCAGAGGAAGTAGGACTTAAGGTGAACCTAGCAGGGAGTCAGCAGCAGACTAAATTGGACAGTGCAAGAACTTAGTCTTAATTCCCACTTAGTATTCAGCCATGTAACGCAAGTTGAATCTCCTAATGGCTGGCCCTCCAGCTCAGCTTTATCTGCTCAATATTTAGATTGTGTGTGTTCTAGCATCCTATTCAATTTAAAGCAGATGTATTATACAGAGAATACCATTCAGGCAGGATAAATAAAAACAGCCTTTTAGAACAAACTTGGAGCAGTACACCAGTGTTTCAGTAGAGTGAATATTCACAGAAAATCCTCCACATACAAACACAAGGTCATAAAATCCTTTTTAGTGGGTAGCAGAGCTGATGAGACAAAAATGGAATTTTTTAGTTGCCAGTAACAATAAATAAACATGAATCCACACATGTAAGAAAGCTCTGGAGCTGGAGCTTGAATGAAGGGAATTGTGACGCTGGTGTTTCAAGGACTGTGGGAGAATCCTGCGTAAAGGGGGAGGATCCTATCTTGCATAAGCAGATTATTAGAAATACGTATCTGTCACAGACTTGCTGTAAAAAAAAGAGTAAAAAAGGTCTCCTTACCAGTTTATAACCACCAACAAAAACTTGCATTGCATTTTTTTTTTTTCTGGTACTGGGACTCAAACTCAGGACCTTGTACTTGCCAGACAGGCACTTGTGCCACTGAGCTATAGCCCAGGCTGCATTGCATTTTGAAGCCTATATTTACGCTTCCTCTTGTCCAAAATCTCTCAAGCTCAACATTTAGTTTAAATTGTCCCATGCTGGTAGTTCATTAAAGCATCTGATAAAAACAATCGCAACATATCTTTGATGGAATGCACTTTAAACTCGGGCCTTGACATTTTTTATGGGCAGTTTCAAATCAGACAAGTTTATAGCCACAAATTTGAGCACAAGGGGCAGCAGCGCATCTGTTGTCTCACTAGTATAAGAAGCTCAAAGAGTGAAAAAAAATTAAGGGGTGTGACAGACATTGTGAAATGAAAGGAAACTGCTCAAAAGTAAAGAGCAACTGGGATGAGAAAAAAGAGAAAAGAAAGAAGGGGAAAGTATGTACATGTGTATATACAGGATAGCTAACATCGTTGTACTACTGACATCTATTGCTTTACTGAAAGGATCAGTTAATGATGAATTATTTGATCAACTTTGCATGTCTATATTTGTTTTCCTGAGTAACCAGTTTGAAGATATCAATATGCAATACAACGACCATTGTTAATTTCCTACTACTTTGTCTGTAATTTAGTATTGCTTGTATTGTTCTTATGGTATTTTGTAAATGGATGACTGTTTGTTACTATATTTTCTTTCTTTTATTTTTTAAAATAAGTTTAAAAAAAGAGATTAAGAAAAGAGATTAGGGAAATGGTAAGCAAAGAATCAGAGTTGCAGAGATTATAGCTATGGGAGTTACAGGGAACAGAATACAAAATAACTATGTGTGGAGTTACAAAATACATATGAAATAATTATATAAAGCCATACAAAGTATGTTGAAAAGGAGACTGTCAAATATATCAGAAATGAAAACACATCAAACAATGAGAAGAAATAACTGGATGAAAACTTTTTAGAATTGATTAAAGGAAAAGTGATCGTCAAGAATCTAAGCACATTTCAGTCAGGATAAATAAAAAGAAATGCCCACTTAGCACAATTATAACTAAAATATAGAGCACTAAAGAGGAAAGCAAGATCTAGAAGGTGGTAAGAAAAAAAAGCAAATTTACATTCAAAGGACTAAATTTTGACTTCTCAAACAACAACAACAAAAAACCCCTAGAATCAGAAAAAACCAAAGTGATAGCTTTACAAGACCAAAATCAAGGTAATTGAGTTTTTTATGTTTCCAAATTTTTATTTCCAGGAAAGCAATATTCTTTCTTTATTGTCTGAAGCTAAGCAAAAGCCAGAAAGTGAGGAAGTTCCTTCACAGTGAACAAAAATAAAAACTCCCATGCCTGCAGAGGCGCTGAGCAGGGACAAATCAAAGGTACCCATAATAACACCCAAACTAATTTTATAAAGTAAAAGCTGCCTTGATTTCAAATCAAACAGCACATAGGACAGTAAATTATATGCACCATGATAGAAACATAAATGATAGAAACAATCTCAACATAAATGTGAAACGAAATACCAGCGGTGTGAACTCAGCAGTGTGCTGAGAAGGTGACACATCCAGACAAGTTTGGATTATTTTAGGAGTATAAGATTGATTCAAAATTAGAAAACTAACATAATTGACCAAAATAACAGACTAAATTATAGCATTTGGTAAAACAATTGCAATAAATAGTCTTAGTCAACTAGGAACAGAGAGATACATTCTTAACATCATTAAGATATCCACAAAATACCCCTAGCAAAATCATCCTTTATGTAAACATAAAGACGTTGACATATAAACTAGGGAACAGTCAAGGATGCCTACTTTCATATTTATTATTTAGTATTGTGCTATAAATTCAAATTTGTGCATTAAATAACAATAACTACATAAAGAACAAAAGATACAAAAAAGAATAAAAGGTATAGATTAGGAAGCAATACACAAAACTGTCATAATTCACACAGGACCAATTATTTACAAAGAAAACTGAAGACCCTACATTCACATTACAAGACCTTCTGGGGTGGTGATGTAGCTCAAAGGGAGAGGTCTTGCTTAGAGCTAGTAGCCAGTTAGCCATGATCTATAGGCATTTTCCAAGATTTTCGAACAAAAGATAAACATTTAAAAATTTCAACTCTATACCACCAAAAGTTAGAAAATTTTAAAACAATTTTAAAACCAAAAAGCAGGTACCTACCAATAAATCTGGCAAGAGACATGCAAGATCTTCATGCAGAAAATTACAAGGCTTGAGTGAAAGATTTAAAAAGAACTAAATAAACGGAGCAACACAGCACAGTCATGAATAGAGAGACTCCATATCATAAAAGCTGTATCTCCGAACTACTCTATGACTTCGCGTGCCCCCAAATTCCAGAAAGAGTTGTTTGAACTTGACAGTGCAATCCTAAAATTAATGGGAAAAATCAAGTGCCAGCCAAGAATGAACTAAGAAGTAGGCTGGGTGATTTTTTGATCTTCCTGAACTTAGAACATATCGTAGGACAATAGTAATTTGCAAATTGTGCCACTTGTAGAGATAGACAAAAAGAACAATGGATAGAAGGGAGAATCCAGAAATACATGCATCATATACAGAAACCTATATAAGACAAAGCATGCAATGCATGTGACTGAGAGAACGTGCCAGAAGATGGCTTATCCATTTAGAAAAATAAATAATCTGTTACAGGATGCGGATTTGCGTTCTTCCCCAGAATGCACATGGGAGAGCCCTCCTCTCCAGTGTGACTATATTTGGAGCTGAAGCCTCTGGGCAGTAACTGGAGTTAGATGAGGTCACCTTTGTGGGGCCCATGAAGAGATTAATGTCTATATAGAATTTAAGGCCATAATGTTAGGTAAGTCAGACTCAGAAATTTAAATATTCCATGGTTTCTCTTATAAAAAGAATCCCCCAAATACATTAAGAGTAAATAAAGGAGAAATGGTAGGAAACAAGGAGGCAGATTTTTGGAGATGGGAAAAAGAATCAATGGAAGAGGAAGGAAAAAAGGAAGGGCGGGTTTGGTAAAGGGATTGCAAATGATCAAAATATGATCTATACACGTACCAATTCTCCAAAACGAACGTTAACTATTATCGATCACAAACATATCCTCATTGAAAAAAAAAATAGGAAGCGAGAAGAGAGCTGACTGTCTCTCCACAGTCTCAGGCTAGAGAGAAGCAAGCCAGGAAGAGAGCCCCACTAGGACCGAAGCTGCCAGCGCCTCGATCTTTCCAGGCCCCACAACTCCAAGTTATAAATCTCTTTTGTTTCAACCACCAAGCCTACGGTGTTCTGTAAAGCAGCCTAAACTGACTAATACAAGATGCTTATACAGGGCGCTACTATAAACAAAAGTTCCATTCTGAAGAAGACTAAATAAATTATATGTGAGATGGCCAAAACTTTAAAACTTCTGATAGAAAATATAGGAGAAATATCGTTACAACATATGGAAAAATTCCTTAAAATAAGATATAAATGTCTTACAGTAGAAAATATTGTTACATTTTATTGCATCAAACAAAACACCTACTTATCAAAAGACACCATAGGGTGCATGTAAAAACAGCCACAGGCTAAAAGATAATATCTGTAATACATATAACCAACAAAAGATTTGCAATCAGACTAAAAAGGGCAGATATGAATCTATATACAAAAGGATAAATAGAAAAGTGCTAAATATTTCACAATAAAGGTAACACAAATGATCAATGAACAGGAAGAGACGTTCACCCTGGCAACCAAAGAAATACCAAACACATACCATTTTGCATGTTTCACACACATACGTTAATCAGTGTGACAAGTGTCACAGTTGGTGAGAAAGTGGAGCGTAGGAGCTGTCACACTTTACTAGTAGGGGGATCAGTTTGTACAGCCACTCCAGAAAGGATCTGGTCATTATCTAGGAAAGTCTAACACATGGATATGTTATTTCTAATGTGGATACACCCTAGAGAAATGATTGTATATGTGAACCAAGTGATATGTACAAAACTCTTCGGAAGTATTATTTAGAATCACAAAATACAAAACTACCCAAAGGTCATCAACATAAAAATGGCAATTTCCATACAAGAATGCAATGGAATATAATATAGCAGAGAAAATACACAAATCGCAACTGCTCCATTCACCTGCGCTATAAAATGCTATGATCATTGCTGACCGAAAGAATGAAGTCTTGTTGGTTTTTTTTTGCAGTACTGGGGATCGAACTCAGGACCCTGTGCTTGCTAGGCAAGGGCTTATTCCACTGAGCTATATCCCCAGCCCCTGAAAGAACGAAGTTAAAGAACTATGAAAAGCAGAAACAGACAAAATCTAAATCTATATTTCCTTACACATACACACACACACAAGCACATAGCACAATATAAATCAAATCAGGATAGCGGTTTCCTCTCGCACCGAGAGAGAATACAAAAAGGGAGGAAAATTCAGGTTCAGCTGTAGTACTGGCAATGTTCTATTCTTCGGCGGGTGGGTTCATGCCTCTTCACTGAATTATTCCTTCATTAATCTGTATGTATTACACACAGTGCATGATACACATCTAAAGTGAAAAGTGAAATCTTGGGAAATTTCAGATCTTTATATAATCTTTGTACACAGTTACATTAAAAATACATGCATTCAAAACAGCCCCAAATAATACTTTTTAAATGGAATTTAACAACAATATGCTACAGAATAAAAAATAAACTATAATTCCATTCTTAGGACATCCATTCTTCTGTGGCTATCAAAAGGCCTAGAAAAAAAAATCTTAGACATTTCCCTCCTTGGTGAGTAATCTCACATTCTTCTTAATTCTATGGCCATCTAGGATTTTCCAGTAAGGAACAGAAAACTCTCAGTCCCAGGAGAGCACAGCAGTGGCAGTGATCTCAGGGCTAGAGGCCTCAGTAGCCTGCCACTGCGTACTCATCTCATGGCAACCTGCTCAGATGTTGCTGTCAGGGATCAGCATTAACCACATTCTTGTGAGGTTCTGTGCACGAAGTGTCAAGCTTTCCATAAAATCTCTAGAAGGCAATAGACAGCAGGATCCCTGTTGAACATTCTAATAACTTTTCCAGCTATTTTATGGAATCTATTTGTCAAAAACCAGGAGCTGATGTGTCCCTAGGCGGTATGACACACCGTCCCACCCCACACCTTGTCCTGAGAGCAGACCTAAGTCGAGGCTCAGCACTGCGGCTAGCAGTGTCTCAGCTTCCACATCCAAGAGGATGTGGTAAACGCTCCACTGACAGAGTTGATTCTTGACCAGTCATAGCTTATCGTAGGCATCTTGTCCATTTTGTTGCCTAAAACTTCTTAGCTGCTTCCTTATTTTGACAACTGGGATTTGAGAAACATTCTTGGCTTTCCCCAGCATCCAGTTTTGGTTTATATACATTACAACCTTTCCTAATAAAGAGGTCTGTTTCTTCTCCCACACTCCAGTCTGATACTCTTTGACTTCCCAGCACAAGAGTACTGGCCCTGTTATTAAAGGGGTGGTGAGCATAACCTCACGCCACACCTCGCCTATGTGGATAGCAGGAAAAAGCTAGTATTTTGTGACATGTAGAGAGAAAGTAACCCTTGTAACAGCCACAGTGTGAGTTCCCGGTTTGTAACAGTGGCTGAAAACAACTGAGTACTAGTGGAGGTATTTGGTCAGTAGAGACCTTGTGCATCACGGATATACAGATTGCTACATCTCCCATCTGCCTTCTCTCTTGGCTCTAAATTGGATTTGCCCTTCTGTAGATCCATTTTTGCTATTATCTGTAGCTACTTTTCAGACTGATCTTTTTGTAATGTTGACCCTGTGAGTTTTACATTTGAAAATACAATGCCAACTTTTCTCAGTGACTCCCACTTCCAGGGCTAAATGCGAAGTTCTGATCATAGGAGTGACATTGAGCAATGTTAGAAGACAAGCAAGGGCTTAGCACTATCAGAGTCAAGCAATGAGGTTTTAGCTGCAGAGTACAGTGAACTGGATGTCAGGACCTACTTAGCACAAACAACCTAAGAAAACACAAAACAAAATGTAATTAGAAGAACAGATATCTGCTATCTGTTAGGGGACTGCTAAGAATCAGAAAATAAAAAAGAGAGAATGTGATTCTTTCATATAGTTTTCACAAGTAGCTCTTAGAAATTTCAAAATAAGTATTGTTCAAAATTTATCTCTGAAAAGGTACAAAGGAGTTCTCAATTAATAGTTATAAGAATATTGACTGAATTGATTCCTCTACTCCCCAAATAAAATAATGTGTGTTTCTATACTAACCAAGAAGCACTGCCCACCCCCAAATGAAGAAATGATGGACTCACATTGGTGACATATTCGATATCCTTCCAAAGGATGCACTCCCTGGGGAAATCAGCCAAGTCCAGGAAGTGATCCACTACCACTTGGCCAATTAAGTCGTGGCGAGAGAACCTGTCAAAGTCATACACAGAGAAGTGAAGCTTCCGAGCTTCCAGATCACTGTAGGGAACTGGAAATAAAAACACTTCATTAAACACAGGGTTCAGGGTCTTTCTGTGAACTTTAGTCTGGTGTTTGGTTTTCCGATCAGGAAGCAAGTAGATTTTCACGTAAGGATCTGAAGTTCCAGAAAAGTCCTTGGCAGGCAAATTGACAGCTTTGTGAATCTTCACTATGAGCTGCTCTAAGTCGCAGTCATATTTTAAAATGAAGTTCAGTTTCCCACAGGCTTTGCTGTGACTCCTTTTCCCTTCGTCATTATCCAGTGACCTCTGTTTATATAACTCAGGTTTAATCCTACCAATTCCAGTCAGCTGCTCCTGTTTTTGAAGCTGTTGGATATTGAAGTCTGGGTTTGACAGGTTGAGTTGTCTTCGGATTGAATTATGCCTTGAATGAAGAGCAAGAAAGAGCAAAGTTATAACCTCATTAGCTATGGATCTCTCAGAAACTCGTGGCTGAAATGTAGGTAGAGTGTTACATTCTGTTAAGAGCTTAGATCTGTGCCTTTTTCTTTTTCCTTTTTGGCCTAAATTCAAAATGCTCATCAATGTGTATAAGCTGCTCCCTAAGGCTTGAAGCTCAAAATTGAGGCTTGGTATTAGGAAATGAACTTATCAACATGCAACCTTGGAGTTTTAAAGGTTTAATGCACATTCTAAACTGTCTAATGTGCCATTAAAGAAGCTTATCTGGCTGGTGGAATATAAAGATTTGTACAAGCTGCTTATAAAAAATTATTTAAATTATAGATGATATCCTAAAAATTGAAATATTTAGCTAAGTGCTGTTTTAAGAAGAACACATCTCTAAATTACATCGAATTTCCTGTCATTGTCTTACAGCTTTATAAGGATGTGAATTCTTATGGGTTCAAATCAAATCATTTCACCACAAGACTGGGTTTTGCTCACATGAAGATATATGTGACTGGGAGGTGTCTGCTTGCAGGGCAGTGCGTTGGCTCTGTCACGAGCAAGGGACAGCATTGAGATTGTGCCTTAGTTGTACTATGTGGGTGATCGGGAAATTTCGCTTCTGAAATAAACACTGATGGCATGAAAATGAAAAGTAAGCAAGTACAAATGCAAAAAAAAGGGCATATAAGGATTTGGTAAGAAAGGATTTGGATTTGCAAGTTAAATATTTGCCAGTGGAATCTACGCTTCACTCTGTAAGGTGATTGGTTTAGGTTAGATGTTTCTCTAAAATTCTCTTTAAAACCTCTCTGATCTGTGTGGGGCCTCACAAGCTGGAAGAAGTAGTCACTACATAAGGTTTCTTTTAAGGTTACTTGGGCTTACTTTTAGCTCAGAGTTCAGAACCCTTATAATATGTTATATGGACTCATGCAACAAATAACCTTAATTAAAATAGCATCTCTAGTGGAAGGTGAGCAACTGATAAATAGTAGGAGAGGCAGAATAAACATTCCCATTTGTCTTCTGTTCCTTTCTTAAGACTGTTTTTTAAAATAAGGATATAAAAATGGGATTAACAACCCTTGAAACATGTTTGAAATTATTCTTTGCCATCATAGATGCTGTCATGCTGAACATTCCCTTTCATCCTAAAATATCCTCCTGATCACTAATCACCCATGTGGTACAACAAGAGCACTGTCACAGAGCTGTCATTTGTACCCGTCACACCCAACACAGTCCGCAGCAAGCCGACATATCCCTGTCACAAACATTCCCACGGGTGCAAAAAGCGTAGTCTGAAAGTTGCTGCCATAGATGTTCATTTCTCCCAGAGAAATCCACAGTCTTAGTCTGCATCTGGTGACGGGGAGGTGGGAGATGCTAAGTACCCAAACTAGCTGTCCATACCCAGGCTGTTCCTTATGCAGAAGTGGAACTGCTGTACTACAGTGGAGTTTAATCATGCTGCTGATTTCAGGGGGCAGAAAGGACTGGCAGAGAGCAGTAAATCTCCTGTCCCGTGAAGAGGCCAAAAGGGAACGGTACGAGCCACACCTCTCTTTGCTACTGACCTTTTTCCACAGGCTACATTAAAATCTGGCCTCCACTTTGGCCTCGAGTCAGTTCCTACCATGCTCAGTGGGCACTAGCTAGTGGGAGCAGCTACTAGGGTCTAGTACGGACTATTCTGGGTGCTGTTTAGTCAGTGGTGATATTTACATGAGGTGTGACTGGAAAAATAGGGATGTTTAAATTTTTAAAATTTATTACAGTACAATAGACATCGCCATTAATCTCCTTCAAAATATTCCCCTTCTCTTTGACCACATACATTCCACCATTTTTGCCACTTTATGAAGCATTCCTAGAAGTTTTCCTTTGTGTCTTTAATGGTGTGGTTGTGATGGCCTCAGTGTCCTGAATCGATTCAAAAGGCTTATGTTCTGCAATCACTCTGACTTTGGGGAAGAGCCAGCTGTCGCAAAGTCACACAGTGACAGATCTGGTGAATGAGGTGGATGTGGACGCACCATAATATTTTTATGATCCTACCTTCTAATCGGATGGCACTCAGCCGCAGTAGTCACCATATTTTTGATCATACCTCAAAGACACAAAGGACGACTTCCAGAAACGTTTCAGAAAGGGGCAGGAGCAACGGGATAAATGTGTTTGGAATGAGAGGCGTGTTCTGAGGGAACTCAATGACAAGTCTCTTCCTTTAACAATTCTTTAAAAATTTAAACATCCTATATTTTGATTGCCCCTTGTAATAAAAGTGTACCCACTCAACGCTTCTTCTTGAGAATGGGATCTGATGCAACAACAACTCTTCACCTGTACCCAACCCCAGGCCCAGCCATGCTGAAGCCTTTCTTCCCAGAGTGGCTGCTAAGCAGGCTCTGTGCATAATGTTACCTTGGAGTTTTCAGAGCACTGGCTTGAGATCCCTCACATCACAGCAACATTTGTCTCCACCCTTATCTGTAGGACTAAGCCTACCAAGTACATTTTAATTTAAATTTAAAATACATGGGTTTGGCTTCTTAGCAATGGAACATTCTGTTGTACATGTACATTTTCTTAGACATGAAACCTGAGATTAGTACTACACGTTCAGCTTTTCCTAGCCACGAGGGATTGCCAGCGGGTGAAGTGGGTGGGTTGGGGAGAGCATTTACGGAGATTTGTACTTCAAAGGCTAAGACAAATCTCATTTCCTGAGATTCCAGTTGCACAGGAAGTTCCTCTTTCAAAATTCTAATATAACCAGATTCTTCTAAAGATCAATCACAAATATGAATGCTATAGCCCAACCAAATGCTTTAGGTGTTAATTTCATTCCTAATACTTTTCTCTCAATCCAGAATTCCTATTGGAAAAACAGCTGAGTCTCACTGCAAGGTAGTGGCTTAAAGCAGAGAGCAAAGCCTGTAAGAGGGGGCTGGTTCTTGTGTTTTCTTTTTTTTTTTTTT
>PVLD010024532.1:0-25319 GCA_004027595.1 Dinomys branickii
TTTTGGGGCCCTCCGCGCGGCTCGCCCGACACGCGCGAAACGTGGGACCGCCGGGCGTCTCCGCCGCTAGCAAGCTGATCTCTGTGGGAGTCGCCGGGGGGTTGCACCGTTTCGGGGGGGGGGCGGGAGGGCCCGAGGCGGCCGTGCTCCCACTGCGCCTGGACCGATCCCCGCTTCTTCCCCGCGGGGATCGTCCCCGGCTCCCAGCGTCTGGGACTTTCCCACGTCTCGCCCCGGCAGCCTGGTCCGCCCTACCACATCTCCCCCGGCATCTCAGAGAAATACGCCCTTTTTAAACTTCCCAGCCGAGGTTCCGGCATTCACGCTCACCAAGTCTGTCTCGAGCTGGTGGTGTTTATTAAGGAGGTTCGCTCCCTTGCTGCTCACCCGGTCGCCATCTTCCTGAGTTCTCTAAGCACAACATTTTTGACTGGTGTGTAAGGGAACTTTCGCCTGTCCATAGGTTCTAATCTATGACTTTTCTAGGCAAAATTGAAATAAGCATATATAGTAACACACCCACATCATCCGCCTTGACTTTGCCCTTTAATAGCCATATGTGATGTGCAAATCAATCAACTTGCTCCTAAAACAGAGAGCTAATTGCTAGCATTCTGTATTATTCTCCTAAGAACTCTGTAGTAAATTACCACAAACCAGTTGATGTCAAATAACAGAAATGTATCTTCTTACAGTTGTAGAGGCAAGAACTTTTCAGCCGGGCATCAGCACAGTTGATCACTTTTGAAGGTTCTGAGAGAGAAGCTGTTTCTTGCCTAACTCCTGGTTCCTTGTGGCTGCCGTCAGTTTTTGACATTAT
This sequence comes from Dinomys branickii, assembly GCA_004027595.1. Taxonomy (NCBI): domain Eukaryota; kingdom Metazoa; phylum Chordata; class Mammalia; order Rodentia; family Dinomyidae; genus Dinomys; species Dinomys branickii. Next base: position 821 of record PVLD010024532.1, read on the forward strand.
GGTTTCCCGATGCAGCACTCCAGTATCGGCCTCTGGCATCACCCGGTATTCTCCCCTGTCTCTGTGTTCAAAATTTCTTCCTCTTATGAAGACTTGAGTCGTTGGATTAGGGCCCACACTGATCCAGTATGACCTCATTTTAACTTAACTACACCTGCAAAGATCTTATCTCCAAAGAAGCACCTGTTACATGAGATGTAGGGACTTGAGCATTTGGTGGGGAAGGAGAGAGAAATAATCCCATCAAGGAAAGCCATCTTTCTAAGACTATAGAAAAGGAAAGATGAATTTTCTCTGCCTGATAAGGATAAGTGCAAACTCCTCACACAACCTGCTGCTGTCTGTCAAAATCTACCCCAGCACACCTACGACACTTAGAAACGCTGACCTTAACTCCAGCCGGCCCCATATGAGAAATGTTCTGTGTGGAGGTCATGTTCCCTTGCTCCAAACTGGCTGCTCGCACAACCTGTTGCATTTGCTGGACCAGGGATACTAATTCCTGCAATCTTCCTCCAGAGTTGCCACTGCCCATAGGACCTTCCCAAATAAGGATATTCCATCCCATTATACATCTGTCAGGCCACAGCTCAGACTTAAACCTCAAGAAGAAAGAAAAAAAAATTATTATTATTCCACTTTTTAAATGTGTAAAACCATACTGTGGTCAGTGACGGCAATACGGTATGAATGGGAGAGGTGGGTGAATTGGTCATCTTACTTTATAATATGAACAACCAAGCACATGTGCTGGGAACAGAAGCGACAGCAGATCTGCTGTTGTTGCCTATTTTATTCTTGCATTGTTAAACATTTCAGGTACAGTTTTCTACGTGAATCTTTTAGAACAATGTACTAATTTGCAGAAGGGCTGGTATGATCAAAAGTAGATAATCATTTTCCTAAAGCCCACTTCACTAGACTTAGGTAAATTTTGGTACAGTCTACCTCCCTCATGCTGTAAATTTGCTGTTTTTCTTTCAGGATGTATTGGGAAATGTTTATTATATATGACTGTCTCCCATATGCTCAAGGAAAGAAAAAGAATCAGAAGAATAGTCAGAAGCAAGAGGTAATAATGGTAATAAAAAGTCAGGCGCTGGCATGGTAGCACATGCCTTAATCCCAGCACTTGAGAGACTGAGCCACGAGGATCGCTGTGAGTTTGAGGCCAGCCTCAGCTGCAAAGTGAGTTCAAGGCCAGACTGAACTGCAGAGTGAAACCCTGTCTCAAAAAAAACAAAACCTAAGTGAGTTTTTTATAATAAATGTATTTATCATAGCTAGTAATATATTGCCGTTCCAATCTTTTCTTCTTATGCCAAAGGCTCGCCTTACACACCTGTTGTGTGAACACTGTTTCATACCTGTTGTGTGAACACTATTCCGGGCAATGTCACCATTCAGTAAGCAGCCAAGAGCACGCACCCTCAGCGCCTCACTGCTCTACCTTTGAGTCACCTGCTCTTTCCTTTTGTTATTTTAAGCATTTCCTTTTGACCTCAAGCTGCTGTGCTTCAAGACTGCTTACTCAATGATTCCTTTAAGCCTCTTCTGTGCTGCATACAGACACCCAATCTACTCACCCCTCTTGTCATCCTCACATATCACCTCTTTCTTGTCTCCACTGTCTTGCCAATGTGGTATAAAAGAGGCAATGAGAGGCACATGCATTAAGGCCCGGGACTCTAGAGTCGACAGAAGTGTGTAAGGTAAGGCAAGTTGCTTTACGCCTCCAAGCCTGGGTCTCTTTGTTGTGGAAAGTGGGAATAAAACAGGAGCTGGCACAGTCTTCCTAAAAACTTGTGGTTCTAGAAAGATCAACAATATGAAATGTTACTGAGTGGTTAAAACGGATGCAATGTGAAAATAACCTGTGAGTTTACAGTATGAAGAGGTAAGTGTTTAGAGTAGTGCTGTCATAGCTTCTGTTCATCCCTACTGGAAACTGTCTCCTTATCACAAGTCAGCGTGCAGGTAGCAACAAAAATGCTGAAGGCTTGCTGCTGTCTGCCTGACTTACAATGTTGTCACTCCCTTATTGATCCTTGGTAGTTCTCCAGATCATGAATATATCTCTTCTGAGTCCTATCATACTCCTCCCAACTTCACCACTGAAATCCCAATTTGAACACTGTCGACTCTGGTGTTAAAGATACTGAAAACACCAAAAAGAAAAAGAAATACAGGGTAGACTAGAATAATGTTTATGTTGAAATCTACCTCCAGATCTGCCTCTGTGATATATTTTTAGGACTTGAATTTAGAGTCATAAAAGAACTTGGTTCATTAAATAATGTGTAGTGGAAACCCATCTTGGTGGCCTCAAAAATGCTTCTTCCCCCCTACCTGAACAAAATCATCCCCAACATGACAGTAAGACCTGTTCAGCAGCCACCTCTCACTTGGTAGCTGTGACAACCTGGGTTGAGTCATCAGTAACTGCAAACACATTTATTATGGGACTTCAGTTTGCTTGTGCACTCTGTGTTTGATTGTGAGTTTGTGGACCTGCTAAAAAGTGAACATGCAAGGCTTAAGGTGGTATTTGTTTGACACTTTCACATATTTATGCTTCTGAAGTCTTTATAATCATGAACTGCAAAAGTTGAATGATTGCCCAGGCAGTAATGGCCTAACCACATAGGAAAGTCTCTCCCTCAACTATTCCCATATCTCCATTTTTGAGGTAGTATTTTCTTCATTCTGCCTAATAATGTTTCACCCAGCTGGTCAAACTTTACAAGTCAAGAGACATTTCTGTGAAACAAGTCATTTCCAGAATTCTGGAGATGGAATAAATCTAATGGAATCTAAAGCTAGGCATAAACTCAATGACTTTTAAATGTTTGGTACATGAAATACCAACTTTTCAAGTTAATTTTAAACTTTATATTATATTACTAGAACCTACAATAGAATTCTGAGTATGTAAAAACAGCTCTTGGGAATTTATTAGGGGTTCATTCACACTTGAAATATTTAAGACATTTAATTTTGTAAACTCTGAAGCCAAGAAAATGTTTTTAGTATTTATAGGTTCGGGAAAAGTAAGTAAAAATGGTAATAAAAGGGAAATATTCTGTTATGCTCTCCTTAGATTACCTATAGGGTTACAATTTAATAGCCTTCCCAGAACTTTAAAACCTTGGATATATATATATATATATATATATATATATATATGTGTGTGTGTGTGTGTGTGTGTGTGTGTGTGTATCAAAGGTGTTCTATAAACAGCCTCATGTTTACCTCTATTACTTCAGATGTCCAATTTCCCTAAAACATAAATGGAGGCTGAATGTCACAGTTTCCTCCCTGAAACATGTATATCAAGTTATCATGGCAAGACCTGAACTGGAGATTCTTATGCTTTTTCCCACTTTTCACCATTTCTCAAATGACAATCACAGCCATTTTTAAAGATGAAGACATTAGAGAAGATATAGCTAAGTCTGAACCCAAATTGTCTTTGTGAAGGGTGGAATATTAAGAGAAAGACACTGGCTATTTCTTCCAGCCCTCATAAGGGGCTGGGGGTATAGCTCAGTGGCATAAGCACTTGCCTGGCAAGTGCAAGGTCCTGAGTTCAATCCCTGGTACCGGAAAAAAAAAAAAAAATCTTAACTACTCTTCCAGCCCTCATCACACACCCATATTCATTCATCTCTTTGCAATTTGTTGTGTGTCAACTGTAGACGCTAGAGCTGTATTACATACATATTATTATAATCTTAACTACTGCTAAACAAAAGAAGAATATTGTGTTTTGTGGACTGTTTTGTGCACTGAGCATGTTCATGCACTTCCGTATAATGCTGACTTGTAAAACAGGAAACATTTCATTCATCCTAAACTTGGTCCTTTCAATGAATCCAAATGCCTTTAAATCTTCTCATGGCATGAATGAAAGCAAGAAGTACCTAACAAAAGAGGAGAAACTACATAACCTTCACCAAACTTCCCTCACATAATATACAAGAAAGATCAGCAGGTTATTACTTGGGTGTTATAAATTATAGCAGAAATTCTCTTATACATTTTGCTAGGAGGAACAATATTATGTGCAAAGTGTGTGAATATGATAATTAGGATCTAAAAGAGAATTATGTAAAATATACCAGGAAAAACTCTTCTACCAAGCTGAATGACTTAGCTAAGCTAATGCTGAAGGGCTTCATCTATTTATGTTAAAATTAATAGGTTGAACTTAATTCCCTTCTATGTCTTGGTTACAGGGAAAAAGCAAATTGGGCTGAGGGGGAGGCAGTGAACTGCAGGAGGTGTGACATTGACTTAAGGCTTCAAGGATTGGAGCATATGTAAATAGGGAAGATATAGACCATTAATGTCAAGTCCAAAGTAGGAAACAGAGCTTCTTGCCCTCAAGGGAGCCATCATGGAGCCTGAGTGAGGCCCAAGCAATGGGAGAGACCCCATCTACCACCCCTCTGCTCTCAAGGGAGCCATTGTGTGAGCCATCAGGAGAGCCTGAAAAATGTCCAGGTGAAGGAGCAAAGAGCAATCTCAGACCTCCAGCCCACCCAGAACAAATCCAGGAGACACTGACATAAAAGAAATTCGAGGCCACACATCTGAAATTTCTGAAATGATGGCAACTGAAGTATGGAAACAACTCAAGGAGGGTATGGAGGGAACCAGATCAGAAAACGTTCTCAGGTAAAACAAGAAATGACAACAATAATGAGAGAATTGCTCAGCATATCTAAAGGAGACAGATTTTTAAAAAAATAAAGAGCAGAATAGGAAAATGATGGAAACACTGAATGAACAACATAGGAAAAAATATTCCTTGCTCATGGATAGGAAAAACCAACATTGTGAAAATGGCCATACTACCAGAATTGTTGTACAGATTCAATGCAATTCCCACTAAAATAACATTCACATACCTCACAGACCTAGAAAAAATATTCCTAAAATTCATCTGGAACCAGAAGAGACCCAGAATAGCAAAAGCAATCCTGGGCAACAAAGATAAGTCAGGTGGATAAGTCAGGTCACAACCTCTGACCTGAAATTATACTACAAAGCTACTGTAATAAAATTAACCTGGTACTGGCTAAAAAACAGACTTGAGGATCAATGGAACAGAATGGAAGATGCAACCACAACCACAAACACACTCAGCCACCTAATCTTTGACAAAGGAGCCAAACAAGCTCACTGGAAGACAGATAACTTATTTAATAAATGGCGCTGGAAAAATTGGCTTGCCTTTTGCTGAAGACTGAAAATAGACCCAAGTCTATCACCATGCACCAAACTCAAGTCAAAATGGATCACAAATCTCAATATTAAAATAGAAATACTAAACCTATTGGAAGAGAAACTACGTAAAAATCGTGAAGACAGAGAGAGGCAGGCAGAGAGTTCATGGACAAAACCAAACTGCAAGGGAAATACTTCAAAGAATCAACCACTGGGACCTGATCTTACTGAAAAGTTTCTACACATCTAAAGAAATCATGAGCAGAGTAAAAAGAAAACCCACAAATCAGGAAAAACGTCTTAGCTGGATGTCCCTCAGACAAAGGTCTTCTATCTAGAACATACAAAGAATTAAAAAACATGCACCTGTCCAAATTCAAAGATCCAATCCAGAAATGGGCATCTGAGATGAATACACACTTCTTAGGTAAAGAAATACAAATAGCAAATAAATACATGAGAAAATGTTCAACATCATTAGTCATTCAAGAAATGCAAATTAAAACAACATTTAGATTTCATCTCACTCCAGTAAGAACGGCCAGCATTAAGAAATCAGCCAATAATGAATGGTGGTGAGGCTGTGGAGAAATAGGAACTCTTCTCCACTGCTGGTGAAGATGCAGACTGGTGAAACCACCGTGGAAATCAGTTTGGAGATTCCTCAGCAAACTAGGTCTAGAGGTCCCATTCAACCCAACTATTCCCCTTCTGGGTATTTTACCAGAAGATCTGAAAACATCATATCACAGCAATATATGTACACCCATGTTTATAGCAGTGCAATTAGTAATAGCTAAATCGTGGAAGCAATACAAATGTCTATCCACTGAGGATTGGATTTTTAAAATTGTAGCATTTTTATACAATGGAATATTACTCAGCTAAAAAGAAAGATAAACTTGAGGCTTTTATAGGTAAATGGTCACAACTAGAGACTATAGTCATAAATGAGATAAATCAGATGTGAATGTGTAAGCAACATATTGTATCACTAGTGTAAGAACATGAAAGTGTGAATAAAAATTAAGAGGTATGGTAAACATTGTGAAATGAAAGGAAACTGCTCAAAAATAAAAAGTAACTGGGATGGGGGAAAAGAGAAAAGGAAGAAAGGTATAATTATGTATGTATATATATGCAGGATAGCTAACATAGTTGTACTACTGACTTTTATCACTTTATTGAAAGGAAGAGTTAATGATTAGCTGTTTGATCAGTCTTGTATGTCTATATGTGCTTTGCTGAATGTAAACTTTGAAGTTATTAATATGTATTACAACAATCATTTTTAATTCCCTGTCACCTTGTCTATAATTCAGTATTGTTTGTATTAATCTTATGCTTCTTTGTAAATGGCTGTCTGTTAATATGTTTTCATTCTTTTACTTTTAAAATAAAAAAATTAGACTGCATGAAACAGATTCAAAGAGATATCTAAGAAATTAAAAATTCCATTGAAATTTGGCAAAACTGCTTGAATGAAACTGAAGATAGATTTTTCAGACCTTGAAGACTGGATTGCAGCTAGAGATCATGAAAGGAAAGATCTCTTAAAAATAACAAGGAACCAGGAAATAACAATTCAACAGATACAAGATGATACAAAGAAAAATAATAAAAGACTGATTGGTGTCAAGCAAAAAGCAAGAGTCAACACAAATGACATAAAACTATTTGTATGACATAAGACTATTTGCAGAAGTAATAGCAGAGAATTTCCCAAGCATGGAAATACTCTGACATAGAGTTAAGTGGGGTATATAGACTTCTAATCAGCATTAACCAAAATAAATCTATACCCAGACATATAAAATCAAGATCCCAGAATTTCAACACAGGAACAGACTATTAGAACCTTTTAGAGAAAAGTAACAGATCAACTATAAAGGAAAGCTCATCAGCATCATGACAGACTCCTCAAAACAAATCATCAAGTAAAGTGCTGTAAGAAAACAACTCCCAAAACAGATTGATGTACCCCCAAGACTATCTTTCATACTTTAATGGAGAAATAAGATACTTCCATGACAAAGAACAACTGGAGAAATTCATGACCACCAACCCAACCCTACAAAGAGTACAGAAAGTTATTCTAGAAAGAGAAAAAAATATTCACAGTTCCAACAGCAACAACAGAAAGAAACCACCAAGCAGGGCAAGCAATTAAACAGAGGGGAAAGGTAGGGACCCAACAGCAGGAAAATAACATGATAAAGATAAGCCAATTCATATCAGTTATAACCATTAGTGTAAATGGTCTCAATTCACCAATCAAAAGAAACAGACTGGCAGAGTGAATGAAGACACAAAGTCCAAAAATACGCTGTATGTAAGAAACTCATTCAACTCAGAGGGAAATTCAGAGACTGAAAGTCAAAAAATGGAAAACAGTACTCCATGTGACAGGAACCCAGAAAAAAGCAGGGGCAATTATTGTTTGCAGACAATGTGAACTTCAATCCAAGAACGACTGAAGCAGGTAAAGATGGTCACTACGTATTTGATAGGGGAAAACTGCAAGCGTAAGAGATAACAATCATCAATACATATGCACCCAATACAGGAGCACTCAACTATGTAAGACAAGTATTGATAGACATGAAAAATCAAGTAAGTAGTAACACAATTGTAATGGGGGACTTTAACACTCCATTGTTACAAAGAGGTCAACTAGAAAAACATCAGTGAGAAAAATAACAGAACTGAAGCAAACTTGGGAACAAATGGACTTAGTAGACATTTACAAAGTGTTCCATCCAACACCATCAGAAGACACATTATTTTGACCTGCACGTGGGATGTCCTCTCAAATAGTCCATATACTAGCCCATAGAACATACTTAAGTAAATGCAAAGGAATTGCAGTTATCCCATGTGTATTATCTGACGATCATGTAAATAAATTGGAAATTATTAACAAAACAAACTGCTAAAACTTCATAAACACGCGGAAATTAAATGACACCCCCCTAAACAACCAATGGGTCACAGAAGAAACCAAAGAAGAAATTCAACAATATCTACAATCAAATGAAAATGCAAATACAACTTATCAGAACGTGTAGAATGCAATGAAAGCAGTCCTCAGAGGGAATTTTTAGTACTGAATTCTCACATCAGGAAAACAGAACAAGCACAAATAAACAACCTAATGCTCTAAAGTCATGTGTTCAATGACTTTGGGGACTGTTTGCATCTAAGTCCTGATATAAATTAAAACCCAAGCTGACCTCATCACATTTCACCCATGAATGTTGACAGTGGCAAGAATACCTTGTCTGTAGTGTACTGTCACTTCTGGACTGAAAAGCTGGCAAAGAAACCATTTTCTTTGCATAGATCAGAAAAACTTAAAAAGCTAAATGTGCTGAGGTCTCCTATTGGCCTTAGCAGATGAAGTGAGCTGATGGTGTTAATTCAGATTTAAGAAACTGTCTGAACCTTGGTTTGTGTAGATCTACAATCTCCATACAATATTAGTAAAACAGTTAGCTTTTAAAACTCCATGTGTATACAAAGCTCCCTCTCACCCGCTCCCACATCCAGTACTTACTGAGCATTGTAAATTGGCATTGTAACACTACAACAATATTTTGTTACACCAATTTTATAAACTTTACAGGGCAATACTTGCTACTTTCCTGAGTCAAACCAAAAGTGTATTCTCAAGGTTCTTGCTGCCTTCTTTAGCAGCATTTGATGGAGAATCTCTTATACATTTGTAATACATAAAATAACTCTTATCAGAAACTCCCATATCATTTTTATTGTTTTTGCTTTGTTTTGTTTTTGTCCATATTGTTGTTATTTCGTTATTTTTTTATTCTTTTTAAAATAAAAATTAAAAAAGTCAGATTGTAAGTCCTTTTGAAAATCTTAAGCCAGGTATCAAATTTTTGGTTGAAATTGTATAGCATAAGTTAAATTGCATTCTTTGAACCAATATGAGTATTTCTGTAAGCATACTTATGTTGAAATACAGTTGTAAAAAGTGACAAAAAACCCAACAATGTAATCCTACACCTCAAGATTCTAGAAAAAGAAGAGCAAGTCAAGGCCAGAGCCCAAAGAAGGAAGGAAGTTATAAAGATCAGAGCAGAAATTAACACAATGGAGGCTAAGAAAACAACAGAAAGAATTAATGAATTGAAGAGTTGCTTCTTTGAAGGAATAAATCATATTGATAAGTCCCTAGCCAACCTTATCAAAAAAGGAAAGAAAAACCTCAAATCCATGCAATAAAGAATGAAAAAAGTAAAACCACTACAGATCTTGTTCAAATTCAGAAGCTCATCAATGCCAACTATTTCAAAAGTCTTTACTCTCATAGGATCAAAAACACAGAAGAAATGGACAGATTTCTAGAAACATATGAATTGGCAAAGCTGAATCAAGAAGATATAAAAATTATGAATAACCAAAATCAGTCAGTGAAGTTAAAAATATAATTTAAAATTTACCGGGGCTGGGGTTATAGCTCAGTGGAATAAACGCCTGCCTAGCAAGCGCAGGGTCCTGAGTTCAATCCCCAGTACCGCCAAAAAAATAAAATAAAATAAAATAAAATTTACCAACAAGGAAAAGCCCAAGTCCTTATGGATTCATAGCTGAACTCTACAAGAAATTTAGAAAAACTCTAACACCAAAACTCCTCAAATTCTTTAATGAAGTTGAAAGGGAAACAATTCTCTCTAACTAATCTCTGGAGGCAAGTATTACCCTGATACCAAAACCAGAGAAATACACAACCAAAAGTGAAAATTGCAGGCAATTTTCCATAATGAACATAAATGCAAAAATCCTCAGTGAAATTCTAGCAAACAGAATGCACCCAATCATCAAGAAGATTATACACCATGACCAAGTAGAATTCATCCCAGATGCAGTTATGGCTCAATATATGCAAATCAATAAATGTACTACACCATATCAACAGAGCCAAAGACAAAAATCACATAATCATCTCAATAGGTCCAGAAAAAGCTTTTGACAAAGTCCAACACTCATTCATGGTAAAAACCCTACAGAAATCAGAATAGATGGTCTTTATCTCAATTTGACCTGTGACAAATTAATAGCCAACATCATACTACATGTACAAAAACTGAAAGCCTTCACTGTAAGATCAGGAATAAGACATGGATGTCTACTATCACCACTTCTATTCAATATAGCTCTGGTAACACTATCACTGCCCCTACTCATTATAGTTCTTGAAACAGAGCAATTAGAAAAGAGAGAGAAATAAAAGGAATAAGGACAGGAATGGAAGAAGTGAAGTTATCATTATTGCAGATGGCATAATACTTTACACAGAAGACCCCCAAAACACCACCTAAAGACTTGCAGATTTAATAACCAAATTCACTAGTGTAGCAGGATACCAAGTCAACACTCAAAAATCAATAGCACTCCTGTACACAATCAACAAACTCACTCAGAGAGAAATTAGGGAAACCACACCCTTCACAGTAGCATCCAAAAAAATAAAATATTTAGGAGTCAATCTAACGAAGGCAGTAAAAGATCTATATATTGAAAATTACACTACTTTGAAAAAAAAGAGATCAAAGAAGATTTCAGAAAATAGAAAAATATTCCTTGCTCATAGATAGAAAGAACCAACTCTATAAAAATGGTCATATTCCCAAATGTTATACAGATTTAATGCTATCCCAATCAAAATATCAGTAATATAATTCACAGATCTAGAGAAAACATTCCTAAAATTCATGTGGAACCAGAAGAGACCTAGAATAACAAAGGCAGTGCTGGGTAACAAAGGCAAGGCAGGAGGCATCATAATCCCTAACTTGAAGTTATACTACAAAGCTGCTGTGATAAAATCAGCATAGTATTGGCAAAGAAACAGACCTGAGAATCAATGGAACAGGCTAGAAAGCGCATACACAGCTACAAACACATTCATCCACCTTATCTTTGACAAAGGGGCCAAACATGTTCACTGGAAGAAAAATAGCCTCCTTAATAAATGGTGCTGGAAAAGCTGGCTTTCCACCTGCTGAAGACCATGTCTATCATCATGCACTAAACTAAAGTAAAAAGGGATCAAATATCTCCATATGAAAACAGAAACACTAAATCTACCGGAAGAGAGGTAAAAGTAGGTAAAAATATTGAAGACATAGTTGTAGGCGGAAAGTTCATTAACAAAAACCTAACTGCAAGGGAACTACTTCTAAGAATCAACTGTGATCTCATCTTATTAAAAAGTTTTTGCAATATCAAACGCTGGTTGGGCTGGTGGAGAAAAAGGAACCCTTCTCCACTGTTGGCAGGAGTAGAGACTGGTACAACCACTGTGGAAATCAATGTGGAGATTCCTCAAAAAACTAGGATTAGAGATGCCATTCAACCCAGCTATTCCCCTTCTGGGTATTTTCCCTAAAGAATTTAAAACATCATACCACACTGATATATGTGCACTTATGTTTATAATAGCACAATTTGTCATAGCTGAATCTTGGAAACAAAGGCCCATCAACTGAGAAATGGATTAAAAAAGATGTATTTTTATACAATGGAAAATTATTCAGCTATAAAGAAAGAAAAACTTGATGCTTTATAGGTAAATGGGAGCAACTACAGACCATACTCATAAGCAAAATAAATCAGACTCACAAGTATAAACATCACATTGTCTGAAAGAGTAAATAAGATCCAAAAGGTACAATCAACATTGTGAAAGGGGAAAAAACTACTCAAAAAGGAGAGAACAACTGGAATGGGAGAAAAAGAAAAGAAGGAAAGAAGAAGAATAATAATTATATCTATATCTATATCTATCTATCTATCTATCTATATATCTATCTATATATATATATATAAGCTAAGACAATTATACTACTAATTTCTATTAGATCATTGAAAGGAACAATTAGTGTTCATATAGTTTGATCAATCATACATACTATAAAGAAATCTGTCAATCTGAGCACCTACTTTGAAGGTAACAGTATGCAATATAGTAATCATTGTTAATTTCCTATCATCTTGTTTTGAAATTCTGTATGGTTTTCATTGTTTTTAAAAATTTCTCTAATATTTAAAAAAACAAAGTATGAGCAAAGGTAGAAAAGAGGGTAGTAAATAATGAAGTTTAATAGTAGGACATTGAGTGGAACATGGTACTAGATATACAATAAAACCAAGGGATATTATAAAAGATGTGTTTTGTGATTAATGGATAGGGATCATAATGTTTCTTCTGTGTGATTCTTCTGGTGGTGTTCCACATGCTTAACAGAAAGATGTTAGGCTGAACACGATAGGATCATTGTGTCCCTTTTTCTTCCTGCAAATCTCACCTTGAAATCATCTTATTCCACTTGCCCAGGGGTTTTTATGTTCCAGGAGCACTCTTAATCTTTCTCTGGGGACATAGAAGGGCATCTTCAATAATCCTAGTTCTCTATAACTAGCTAGCTTTCTTAGATTTCTTTTGTTTTTCTTTCAATACCCATCCTATCTCCCTAAAGCCCATAGCATCAGACCCTGTTATTCCCCATTATAAGATCTTTAATTTCATCACTGTACAATTTTACTCCTTTGAATTTCCTTTGAGAGATATTCAATAGTGTATATATTAATAGTCCTGAAAATATTGTTCTGTTTTCTTCTCCACAAAGAAATAGTCATGTTATGATAATATTTTCTATGTACTATTTTGATGTGGCTGATTTTTTTCTTACTCACTAGTGTTCTGATTCGATTAATAATTTCAAATCCAGAGACTACGCTAGCCTGGTTACTCTTTTGGTGGCTGGTTTGCAGAAAGCTATGAGGTAATTTAGTTAGTTGCTGTTTTCAACCTTCTAACAAGTAGGAAGTTTTCTTTTATGAACTACAAACAAATAGTTAAACATTTCTAACTATTAAAAATAGTAAACATGTTTTCCTTGGAGAATCTATAGTGGGTCCGCATTGTAAGTTGAGATATAGAAATATTGTCGGTGTCATATAGTCTATTAAAATGACATACTAAAATATATCTCTTTAGGTAAATTGTCCCATTACCAAAAATGTTGAATTTTACCTATTTCTGTGCACACCAATACTAATAATTGACAAAGCATCTCACTGAGATCCCAGCTACCAAGCATTAGTGCTACTGACAGGAAAAACGACAATTGCATATGATAAACACTATCTGAAAAAACAATCCATTAAGACAGTAAAACACAAAACCTTATTTCCTTGTCCCTATTTTCCTTTCAAAGGAAAATCCTTCTATCAGCCCTCACAATTAGCCAATCAGTTCTCTAGCTCCGTCTTAGAATTTAGGCTCTAGAGTTGCACACATTTTTACAGCTTAGCTACTGCTCAACAGAACAGGAATATTTTCTTTGGCAGATCTAGGGATCAATATAAATTGCTTAAGATTCTCTGCTTCCAAATCTCCTGGAGACTTGTAAGAATTAAATTTCCTGTGTTGCTCTTCATCCTCTTAATCAGCATTTCTCTTGGTGGAACAAGAACACATGTTTTCTTACACTACTTCATGACTTTTTTTTTTTTTTTTTTGTACTGGGAATTGAACTCAGAATCTTGCACTTGCCAGGCAGGCATGTGTGCTGCTGAGCTACATCCCCGGCCCTTATTTCATGACTCTTAAAGGCTGGCATACATTATTTTAGAGTAAAAAGCTTTAAGTAGCCATTTCCAAACATGTTTCTGCTGTAAGAGATTTACTTCTATGGATCTGTTCTCTTCGCTAAACCATGAGTGGGATTTTATTAACAAGAAGGAAAGTCATCTTCTAAGACTAAGGACCATTTCTACTTCCTTTTGTACTTTTTATTATGTTTAATAGCACCCAAGTGCCTCATCCAAAATATGATTTTCCTTTGTGCACCAAACTACAAATATCTCACTTACATGGAGAACCTACACCTTTCTAACGTCATGTTAATGTTCTCACTTCTTACAAAGCCTTTCTTGTAGGTATTTTCTCACAAGCCGGTATACTGGGCAGTAGGACTTCCAGAAAGGTGAGTAGAAAGAGGAAATTTCTACCTGCCTTTTTGTTTCTTCAGCGATGTCCTGTTTGCCTCTTTTCTTCCCTCTTATCTTGAAGAACAGAAGACTACTTACGTCTGCCCACTCCTGCTCTGAGCTTTCTTAGCGCATCTTTCCATAGCCACATAACCGGAAAAATTCATGTTACCACCCCCTCTGTGCTCAAAAAACTGATGTTACATTCTTTTGTAGTCCAGGCTGAGTTTTAGCATAAAACCTACTGTTTCTTCAAGAGATCCTGACTTCTTTTAATTCTAAAATACTACTGGCACATGGTCTGTATTTCCTTAAAATTAGTGTATGCTTCTTACTTAACTTTTAGTGTTTCTCCTCCATCACTTTGTTTTTCAAAACTGCATATTTCTATAAGACGTCATATTTTTTTTGGTCTTTTTGAGATAGGGTCTTGCTATGCAGTTCAGGTGGGCCTTCAGCTCACTTTGTAGCCCAGGTTGGTCTTTAGCTCCCAATGATCCTCCTGCCTCAGCCTCCTGAGTGCTGAGATTATAGGTGTGCACCACCACACCTGACTTGACAAGTCAATTTAAAAAAATATTCAGTGCTAAGATTACCTTTATGCTAGATTCTCTTCCAGGCTATGGATACAAGATAAGACCAACTCTAAGCTAGGCATGATAACATGTAAGTTCTAGAGATGAATGCCAGTCTACTACGTTCAGTTAAGCAGGCTGTTTTGTAGAGTTGTGCAACATGGTAGGTTCAGGAGACTTCCCTGATTCCACAACTTGACATGCTATGACAGTACAATTGCATTGTTTTCACAGTAGTATACAGTGATATCATAAACATATTTCATAAATTACACTGTTCAGTACAAATAAGTGAAGAATTCTAACTGGGTGTGGTAGCACACACCTGTAATCCCAGCACTTGGGAGGCTGAGGCAAGAGGATTGTTGGGAGTTCCAGACCAGCCTGGGCTACAAAATGAGCTCAAGGCTGGCCTGAACTGCATAGAGAGACCCTGTCTCAACAAGACAAAAATGAAAAAGAAAAACAGATTTCTGCTTTTGGTAATCTAGAATTCAAAAATCTTAAAGTAAAATAATGTGATGGCTAAGCTTAATTTTAGAACTGACTGTGTCTAGACACACAGCTGTGATGGGGTCCTGGGGTGGTGTACCCCTCACTGATGTTCAAAGGGGACTGTGCTGTTAAGGGCCGGGCCCAGCTGCCAGAGGAGGTCACTGGGGGAGTGGCTTTGGAGGGGATACCCTGAGGACACTCTTCACTTCTGCTTCTCAGCCACCACCGAGTGAGCAGTTTGGATCCACCCATTTTGAAGCCAGCACACCACAGACTAAACCTTTGAAATCCTGAGACAAGTAAATCCTTCCTCTTTTAAATTGTGAATGTCAGGGCTTTGTCAACGCAACAGGAAAGGTAATATAAACCTAAAATATATTTTCATTATACTCTTCCTCTAAGACTGCCACTGTTTCCTGACATTTGTTTTCTTTTTCAGTTTTGGTACCTGGAATTGAACTCAGGACTTGGCCAGGCAGGCGCTGTGCTGGTGAGTTATAACCCTGGCCCTTCCTGACACTGAAATTCAATATCAAGCCTCAATCAATGGACATAGATGCGTTCTGGATCCCTGAGTCACTTAATACCTAAGTGCCCTGAGCAGGTGTCTGCTAGGAAACATAATCCATTTAGCAAGGGCCTATAATGCTAATTTTGTTTCCACAGATGGTGTTGGATTATTAAAGCGGGAGCATGCCAAGAAGTTTGTAGAGTACCTTTCCACTGAAGAGAGAGACTTGTGTGAAGCTTGACTTTGACTTAAAGCTGTGATAATTGAACTTAGCTCTAATTTCTCATACCTCAGTCTGATCAAATCCGTTACTTGGTAACTCTGTTTTCCTATTAATAAGTCCTGCATCGCACAGAGTTTTTGAGAAGAAAACGTTTCATTCACCATCAGTGTGTTTGGATTATAGCCACATCCTTTTCTTAACAATTTTTTTCCAAGGCACAGGTAATGAATGCTGTGCAGGAAATAGAAATAATGCTAAGTCTACTTCTGCCTGACCATGAGGAAGTCATTTATCTTTATCTCAGTTTGATCCTCTGTTAAGTAAAGTAATAAACTTGCTTTAAACAGTTCCATTTTCAAAGTATACACAAGTGGTAAAGTACTTTAGAATTTATCTTTGAGAATATACATCTAAGATATAATTGCTATTTACTAACTCACACACAATGCCTATGAAAGATCTTTTTAGCAGTGCTTTTTTAATGAAAAAAGGGTGGCAGTATTGTAGAATAGGAAGATTTGGAGTTAATGAACACAACTGTGTGATTTAGCTTAGTTATCTTGGGCACATTACATTTGCATTTCTTTGCCTGGCTGGAGTAGGAGCCTTCATTTGTCTGCGGAACTCTGCTTCATGCTTGATGGAACTATCTTCCATGATAGAATCAAAGAGTAAAAACCCACTCCTATGTCTTCAACCTCTAGCACCAATATTGACCCAGGACCTAGGCTTCTCCACATGATCTGGGACTCTGGACTTAGACTGAGTGAAGCTGGCAAAGAGAGAATGGAATTCATCTTGTCCATGGGAATTGCTCTGGTGGTACTCTTGGCCATATGGGAATTTCAGAAGTTTGTGTAGTATTTGGTTCACCCTACCTAATGACCTTTACAGCAGAGATCAATATGCTGATCTGGACACTCAGTAAATGGATTTATAGTGTGATATTTCATACGAGTCCTGCTTATTACCCCACCCATTGAGAACTGTCCTTTAAAAAAGTAGACTCAATGATATTCACAGTTCTAAGCAATTTGCTGCAGCTCAGAGTTAGTGACAATTAAGACTCAAACTATGGGGCTGGAGATGTAGCTCAGTGGAATAAGCGCCTGCCTAGCAAGCGCAGGGTCCTGAGTTCAATCCCCAGTACTGCCAAAAAAAAAAAAAAGAGACTCAAACTATGTATATTTTTAAAGCTGTCCTAGTATATGTCCTAGGCTAAGAGACACATTTCCATGCTCTGTGGTCTCACTTAAGTATAGTTGGCCTTACCTTATGTGACCGGATCTGTGAAGTCATTGTCAAATTACAGGAATTTTCTTCTCACTATGAGAATCTCTTGTAAGACAAGCCAACTTTTAGGAAACTACTTTGGATGTACCCTTAAGGAAAAGTAAATGTTTTGATGTGTTGAATCTTATGAAGAACAGATTAAAATCTCAAGCGTATGCAAATGGTAAATAATATCACTTAATTAGAAGATATTAAATCTGTCATTTTTATTACCAAAAATTTACTTTGAAGCATCAAAAGCAGTGGGACCATTTTATACCTGGAAAATAAGAAGAGGCAGCATCCTTAGTGAATAGTGACTTAGAATTTAACTCTAGTACTTCCTTAATTTAAAATATACTCAGGCTGGGTGTTGTGGCACACACCTGTAATCCCCACACTCAGGAGGATGAGACAGGAGGATTGTTGTGAATTCAACGCTAGCCTGAGCTACAAAGTGAGCTCAAGGCTAACCTGAACTGCATAACGAGACCCTGTCTCAAAAAGACAATAAATAAACAAACAAACAAACAAATAAATAAATAAATAAAATACACTTAGTCCAGAGGCACAAATCTCAAGCATATTAATATGGAGACAATTTTATTCCTTTTATGTTATATGATTTTGTAAATACCCAATTTCAGAATTAATTTTATCCTTTTGAAATATACTTTTTCAGGTTGTTTGTCTTTTTTTTGAGGTAAGGTCTCACTTTATAGTTCAGCCTGGTCTTAAACTTGCTCATGTAACCCAGGCTCGTCTCAAACTCACAAGGATCCTCCTGCCTCAGCCTCCCAAGTGCTGAGATTACAGATGTACACCACCATGCTCAGCTGAAATATACATTTTGAACGGAAAATCCTTTAAAATGAATAATATCACATGAAAATATACCTCATTTATGGATCATATTATGAAGAATCTTTTAATCTAAAATAAAAACTCTAAAAGGGCCCAGGATGTAGCTCAGCAGCATGGTGCCTGCCTGGCAAGTGCAACGTACTGAGTTTGATTCCTGGTACCAAATTGAAAAAGAAAAATAAAGAAAGGAAAACCTCTAAAAGACTTAGAAACAGGGCTAATGGTGAAATTGTGATAATTATGACAATGGTTGGCAAACTGAAAGACAAAATGACCAATAAAGTAAATGCCGTACAGAGCCCCAAAATAGAACTACTCAGGGAAGTTTG
Organism: Dinomys branickii; assembly: GCA_004027595.1. NCBI lineage: Eukaryota > Metazoa > Chordata > Mammalia > Rodentia > Dinomyidae > Dinomys > Dinomys branickii. Next base: position 19,340 of record PVLD010024532.1, read on the forward strand.
GTATGTGGAAGGCAGGAAGGAAGAGGGAGAGTGTAATAAACAGAGGTGAAAAAGAAATGATCCCACACGCAAAGGTTCAGTTCCGATTCAGTCTTAGAGCTGCATTGTACCATGATTCGCAAACTTGGGAAGTACAAAAACTCAGGCGCTTGCTGTAAACACAGTCTCAGATCTTTTACTTTCAACGTTCTTTCTGCGTTCTCTTGGTACTTCAGTATGCGCCATTCATCCAGTGAGGTAGGAAAACGGAGGGAAAACTCCTGTCTGATAGCCCTCAAAAAGAATGTCACACATACAAAAAACTTCGTTCTTTTCCTTACTGGCTGTTATGGTTTGTGTCTCGATGGTCCTCCCAAGCCTCACGCAGTCATGAGGAGGGCTCTAGAGCTTGTGATTGAGTCACAGTCCGATGCTGAGATTACAGTGTGAGTGCTGCACCCGCTCTGGTGCGGGGGACCCATGTACAATACAAGGGAGGGAAAGAGGCTGCTTGCTGCTCCTCCTGTTTTTGTTCCTTTTGCTTTTGCTGTTTTTCCACCAGTGATCTTTGTGCTCCATGAACTCAGGGCCACACGAGGCAACCTCTTGAGGCCTCCTCACTCTCAGCAATGCTACAAGAACATTTCCCAGCATCCCAAATCCAACAACATATCATAAAGATATAACTAAGAGCACAGACAGGTAAAACAGAACACGACTGGCCAGGATGCGGTAGGTAAAGTCCAGGAAAGTGCGACGACAGCCATGTTACTTGAGCAAAGTAGAATTGAAGTTAGCTTCTTAAACTGATTTAAAAAAAAAAAAAAGACCATGTAAATAAACTGAGGGAAAACTCATAAGATGCATCAAAATACACAAAGCAATTAGCAGTTAGCAATAATTTGAAACAGACACAATTATTCCCTTGAACACATATACCTCATCTGCTAAGCAATTATACAGAAAATATATATGAAATAAGAACAACACAGTGCAGAATTTCATATACTGTAAATGAAAAATTTTATGCCTTGGAGAAGTTAACCAGATAGATAGATAGATAGATAGGCAGACAGACGACCAAAAAACCTAGATAACTATTCCAAGGCTTAAAATTTTTGATAGATATATTAAATGCTATATTTTGTTATTTTTATTTCATATATATTTTTCTATGTACTTCACTGGTAGAGGAGGAATGTGTATTCAAGGGAATAATTGCATGTGTCAAATTATGGCTAAATGCCTAAAATATATATATTTACCAAAATGTCAAAATATGTTACCTTTATTCTCTCTGTGTAGAGTAGAACTACATTTATAGAAGAATCATTAAAGAAAGACCCCCCTGAGTAGGTTGGCAATTTGAAAATTGTCTCTTAAATATAGTAGCAAAAATAGAAACTCACAATTAGAAACTATTCAGGAATTAATGTTGATGAATGCGTTCTATTCTAAAAACACTTACAGGAGATGCTCAAAGTTTGATTTTATTTTGTTTTGTTTTGTTTTGTTTTTGCAGTTCAGATGATCAAACCCAGGGCCTTACACTGACCAATATCTCTAGTCCCCTGTGATTTTTACTTTAAGATAAGAGATCTGCTAAATTACCAAGGCTGCTCTTAACTTGAGATCCTCCTGCTTCAGCCTCCCAAATTACTAGTTGTATGCTACCATGTTTGGTCGAATTTGTATTTTTAAATAACTTAAAATTGTTCCAAATACGTTGTATTTTATTATATAAATTTAAAGTCAAAAATTTGGAAAATGCTCCACAGAAATCTAAGAAAATTAAAAAGAAAATACTCATGAGCTTGAGTCCTTGGATTCCAATGCTGAACAAGACAAAATACCTCCCTTTTCATTTATTCATAAAAAGTACTGGCCACTTAACTTACACTTGACATCTTTCTGTACATACGTAGTGAACAACCTGCTGTTCTTGTCCTCCAGCAAAGAAAAGTCACCAGGAATAAAGTAAATAAATGATTAAAACATAGGGATAAACTCTCTCACACTAATAGGTTCAAGGAGCACAGAGCGGGAGCAGCAAGCTGGACCACCTCCAGGCTGCAGCATAGCAGAGATGGTTTCCAGAAGGACGAAACCCTAAATCCGGGGTAAGCAGCACTCATTGTTCATCGGGGAGAAGACAATACCCAAAATTGCAGAATGAGCTCTAGGCACAGGGAGAAGCAAAACGACGTTCCCTGGAGAGATGTGACAGAGTGCAGTGAGACGTACCTACATCCTCTCCTTTCTAGGGTGGGACACACACAGTGCTAGGAGAAAGAGGAGCTCGCGAGAGGAAATGAACGCCTCACACCAGGAAGCTGTAACGGGACTCAGAAACCAAATGCCAATAAATACCGACTACTTAAAAACAGGAGGTCCCAAGGTGCAGGATGAAAGCAAAACCGGCCAAAAGGAAGGGCACAGAAGAAGAACAGGAGAAGAATGGATGCACCATGCTGTCACACTGACAGACCTCACGGACTCTCAGAACTGAGGAAGGCTGTCCCAGCGCCCACTCATCACTGGAAGCAGGGTAATTCCAGCAGAGTTGCACCGCAACTCTGCTGCACTTCCCGTAAGGTCAACCGATAAACCACTTTCCAGAAACAGGTTATTCAGCTCCATTCGGCCACTGCAATCACCAACTAAGTTAAAACAAGTACATTCCCATTCCCAAGACGCCTTCTGGACTGAATTCCACTCTGCAGGACTCAGACTGTGGGGAAGGCTTGGAATTGATAGCAATGTTTGCATCAGGGAAGGACTTTAAACAGAACAAAGAAAAGTTTTATGAGAAATTGCAGGCTTCTATCTTTCAAATAGATTATTAATTCTAATAATACCAGACTCTTGAAAACACCGTTAACTCTTTATTGTTACTCCCAGCACCAGGATTGATATGGCATCAAATTTTAAACAGACCGCTATGTGCTAGAAGAGGCTAACACTAAAATGCAAATGATAGGCAAATATATGCAATGACAGCAGTGGGCTTGTAAAGATATGATTAATAAAGCCTCACTTCCTCTCTGTGTATGAGCCACAAATCTCTGCCCAGGGTCCCTGAGCTTCTTGAATTCACCCATTGGGATATCAGCTGTTTCCCACTATCCATCAGTACAAGACACCAATTTTATGTTTTCCACAATATTTTTAAAGTATCCCAAGGATAAACCAGGGTGGACATGAGTCATCTGCTTTCGCTATAATGACCAGCCAACGCAAAACACTAAGTGCCAGCTTTTCTTATGAATACCACATTCAATACATCAAACGCCAAAATTGATCATGTGGACATTCTCATGCATGCAGTCAAGATTTGCAGAACTTCGGTGCAATTGGAGTTCTGGGATTACATGTGCATATGATTAGCTGTTTGTATTCATTTATTCACTTGCTCACTTGTACACCATAGTTATCAAACATCTGCTATGTGCTGGGACTTGTTCCACGTGTGGGGGAATAGAATGAACGAAACAGACAAAACCTTTTCCTCAGTGAGCATCCTAGTGTCACTTCAGAAGAGTTCAGTCCAGGAAATAGTAAAAGTTCATTTTGTTCAGATGTTGTTCATTTTGAAGAGAAGGTTTGTGGACTGAGAAATCTTTAAAAACACTTGAAATACATTTAAAATAGTTATCACCTCTCTTTGGCAAAAAAAAAAAAGAGAGAAATAGTTCTTGTAGAAAGCAAAGAAATATTTATTGCTCAAGAGAAAGCGTTCTAGTAACAAAACAGGGTTTTTAGAGTAAAGAATTTTAAAGAAATTATAATTTCAAATTGGGACTCTCTGTCAGCCAAAAATGTTATATCTGAAAGCTTGGTAATGACATGCATATCTGAGGGGTTGGTAATCTCCAAATGTGTCCAGATCACACCAATCATGTAAAATAAGGTAACCGTCAACTCATGCTTTTCCACTTTCATGCCTGACTTGTGATGCCTTTGTTCTATATTTTGAGAAAGTCTTCCTCTCTGGCATATTCTTGAGTGTCACATATTAAGGCATACTGCCTGCCAAATCATCATTTACAAATGCAAAAAAATGCTTAATGATGAGTAAACCTCTGCACTTTCCTTCTCTAAGTTCAGAAAGTACTTTTGAACTCATGTAGAATTAAAATTCCTTTTTCAAAGCGTGAAGCATTCGAAACGCAACGGCTGTTGCCAGGCTGGGCGCCGCGCCTGAGCCATCTCCGCAGCTAGCTGTCGTCACTTCGCTCTTTTTCTCTGCTCTGGTGTGCGACTGTGGATCTAGAGTGGTTGCTAAAATGGAAGGGATCAATAATTTCAAGACACCAAACAAATCATCCGAGAAAAGGAAATCTGTATTATCAACTCCATGTATAAATATCCCTGCCTCTCCGTTTATGCAGAAGCTTGGCTATGGGACTGGAGTAAACGTTTATCTAATGAAAAGATCTCCCAGAGGTTTGTCTCATTCTCCTTGGGCTGTGAAAAAGATTAATCCTATCTGTACTGACCACTATCGAAGTATATATCAGAAGAGACTGACTGACGAAGCTAAGGTTTTGAAAAGCCTTCATCACCCAAACATTGTAGGTTACCATGCTTTTACTGAAGCCAGTGACGGCAGTATGTACCTTGCTATGGAGTATGGAGGGGAAAAGTCTCTAAACGACCTAATAGAAGAGCAATATAAACATATCCAAGGTCCTTTCCCAGCAGCTGTAATTTTAAAAGTTGCTCTAAACATGGCAAGAGGGCTAAAGTATCTGCACCAAGAAAAGAAATTGCTTCATGGAGACACAAAATCTTCGAAAGTTGTAATTAAAGGTGATTTTGAAACAATTAAAATTTGTGATGTAGGAGTTTCTCTCCCATTGGATGAAAATATGACCGTGACTGATCCCGAGGCCTGTTACACTGGCACTGAGCCGTGGAAACCCAAGGAAGCTTTGGAGGAAAATGGCGCTCCGCAGTGGGCCCCGCAGCTGCTCCGTCGTGGGCCCCGTGGCTGCTCCTCTGCTGCTCCGCAGTGGGCCCGGTGGCTGCTCCGCTGAGGGCCCCGCTCAGGGCACCTCATGGACTGGACCCGCCCCCACCCATAACACGACGACAGGGTGGAGCCGGGCCGGTCCGCTGTGAGCATATGTGCTTTCCCACCTCCGACCATGGCAGTTTGTATACACTCATGTATGTTATAGTATAGTCTGAGGCAGCTATATCTCTTCCCAAGGCGAGAGTCCAAGGATATAGATAAACCCAGGAGTACAGTTATTATCACAGGGAAGATGACTGATTGAGTGGTAGGGCAACGGAGATGAGGGAGGAGAAAAATTGAATGATGAAATGGGCCATCATCTGTGTAACTGAGTAACAAAGGTGAAGGTAACATTATGTAGGACAGCATCCAGGGCTAATTCCCTTCTGTGCTCTCTATAATTCTGTATTTCCTCAATTGTTTTTGTATCAACAGAAGTGAAGATAACTTTATATTATACAGCATCCAGTGCAAATTCCTTACTATCTTCTCTATAATTTGGTATTTCCTTTAATGTTTTTGTGTTAACTAATATGAAGATAACATTATGTAATACAACATCCAGTGGTAATTCCCTACTATATTCTGTATAATTTTGTATTTTCTGTATTGTATATGGCTTATTCTGGTTCATATGTCTCCATTCTTTTGTCTTTAAAATAAAATTTAAAAAAAATAAATGAATAAAATTCCTATAATGTCTGACTCTGTTGTAGGCCAAGCCATGTATGTCATTGTAACTTTTTACAAATAAGGGTTTATTTAGTCCTCGTACACTTTTGTACTTGGACAAAATTAAAGCATGTCTATGAAATTAGGACATATTTTGACATTTTTCAGTGGGCTTCATAAATACTTAATCTGTTCTTTCCCTACATGGTTTTCTTATTATATAATAGTGAATAAATTGGGGAAAAGCTGGTCTCATTTACTCTTTTGGTAACATTTTAAAAAATTTCTTCATTTAGTATCCAATGAATC
>PVLD010024533.1:0-25319 GCA_004027595.1 Dinomys branickii
AAAAAAAAAAAAAAAAAAAAAAAAAAAAAAGACCTCAAAGCTAGGTGTTACTCTCTTTCGCCCCATGTTCGTTCGTTCTTTTTTTTTTCTTTTTTTTTTTGAGACAGGATCTCACTATGCAGTTCAGGCAGGCCTTGAACTCACTTTGTAGCCCAGGCAGGCCTTGAACTTGGAGCAATCCTTCTGCCTCAGCCTCCCAAATGCTGGGGCTACAGGCATGCGCCACCATGCCCAGCCCCCTTCGTCCTTTCTAAGGCAAGTACCACTATTAATGCTTTCCATTTCCTTCCCTCCCTGCTTGGATCCATTATTCCCAAGTTCAGAAAGCATGCCCCCACTATGTCGTAGTGCCTACCAGGGGTAGCCATACTGCTTGGCCCAGATGATGGATCCTGGGATATAGGAGGCATACACCACTTCACTCTCATTCCCTGTCCAGACCTCCTGAGGGATATCACAGCAATTATAATCCACATCTGCCAAAACAGGGAATGAAGGAATGTAGGTAAAAATGTAGCCGCAGGCTAGAAGAGGACAGTGAGCGTCTGGGTAACAGGGAGCACCAAAGGGCGTCTGGGGAAGAATACACCCAGGGAGGAAATGCAGAAGTAGGAGTGCTACCTCCCGATACTTTATAGAGATTCCAGTCTCTTGCTTACATCTCACAGTGTGACTCTGCCCCCAACTGGGAAGCAGAATGGGGGTAACTTCTGTGAGCCTGTTTTCTCATCTGTAAAATAAATAAGCTGGATAAGGCGGTCACAGTGTCTTCCAAGTAGTTTTAAACATTTTGTAATTCTAAGCTCACTGGGTGTTTCTCACCTGCTTTCTTCCTCCTCTATCTTACATCCTTCCCTGTCTAGCAACCCAATACTAATGTTTTAATCAGGACTGACAGGAGCTGACCCGTTTTGAAGAAAATGGAATCCACTGAGGAATGTACATATATTCAGATTCCAGGCCTCTCCCCGTAATGTCACCGCAGGGCGTCTTCCTCCAGCCCTCACGCCCAGCTTCATCTCCTCAGGGCAAGAGGATCATTCCTTTTCTCCCAGTCGTTACAAGGACCCCAGTGCTAAATGCACTTCTATATTATCTAAAGAGTGCGTGCAGGAGGAAAAAGGAACAATAAACACTGAAAAAAGGAAACCACTGCCATCCCTTCTTACCTGTATTCTGGTAACAGAACCAACGCTCTGGGAGAACTGCGGGGTCAATGTTCCTGCACAGCTGCCTCCACTTTCTACAGTTCGGAGAAGAACACTGAACCCAGACAACATAATGGCCTATGCCAGGAGAAAGATGGAAATGAGAGGCTGAGATATGCTGTCCTTCCCTCAGTGCCACTAGAATCATTATAACTGTCTCGTCAACCCCCAGAATCACGTCTCCGTATAGACCTTACTTGTCAACTAGTCCAGGGCTCAGAGAAGATAATGACTTGCTCATCAGGATCAGTCTAACTTGGTGACAGAGCTGACCTGAGAACACATCTTGACCATTCCTCTACAGGAGGCAGAAAGGATTATTTCCTGTATTATCAGTCATTAAATTTAGAAGTTGCCTTAGGGTTGAGGATTTCGCTCAGTGGCAGAGCGCGTGCCTAGCACATGTGCAGTCCTCAGCTCCACCCTCAGTGTGAACAAAAATTCCTGGCATCTTTCCAGATAGTGCCCTGACATTCTCTCATGGCATGGTACCACTGAAAAGTTCTTTTGAAGGGATAACAAGAATGTCATGCCAGGCATGGTGGTGCACGCCTGTAATCCTAGCACTTGGGAGGCTGAGGCAGGAGGATCCTTGAGAGTTTGAGACCAGCCTGGACTACAAAGTGAGCTCAAGGCCAGCCTGAACTGCATAGCAAGACCCTGTCTCAAAAAGACAAAAAAAAAAAAAAAAAAAAGAATCTAATTTGTACATAATATTCACAGTTCTTACCTGCATCTCAACTAGTTACCTGCTACCAACTTGCAACCTTTAGGACCAACAGTCCTGGGTTCATCCTCCTCTGAAATACCCAGGTTTAAGCTAGCATTTCTCCACTAACCATTTACTTTGAATCCTACTCCAAGGAAAAGCCTGCCTTCTACCCATTGTCTTCCCACCCCGATCTCCCTCCATTCCCACACCTTCTAAACTGACCCCAGGTCCCACACAGCCTTTCCTCTCTCCCTCCAAACTCTTCCAGTGCATTCTGGGAGATCCAGACTCAGGTAACTAACGTCCACACACCCTACCTCTTCTGCGAAAGTCTATCTCCTTTCAGAAGCCTGAAGATCCACAAATGACACTGTCCCACCCGACCCTGCCTCAGCCCCTAAGTGGAGCCCGGCCCTTCTCACAGCCCCACATCTCCGAGGACAGAGGCGGGGCTGCATTACCCTCGCCCCATGGTCCCCGCTCCTCGCCCTCTTACAGAAACCCTATCCTTGGAGATCTGTGCCCCGGGACTCTACCACCTTTGGGTCTCCCTCACAAAGCTGCTAGCATCCAGCTCAGTCTCCTCCTCCTTTCTGCCTTCAGCCTTCGGGTCAGATGACTACCACATGCACAGAAATAACTCACAAAGCACCTGCTCTCCCTCCTGCCACCTCAGCAGCCCCCTCTCACGTGCCCAACTAGTCTTCTGCAGGAACCCACAGCCTGAGTCACTTATCCAAACATCCGCTCTGACAAGAGCGCCTTATCCTCTTACCACATCTGCTCACAAGTTGCCCCACAACTTTCACTTCATCTTACTCTCCAATCTACCGGCCCCTCTAGTCCTTGGCGCTTGGTAGCAAATTCTGTTCTTCACTCTGATCAGCGAGCTCTGAATCCATGCCTCCTCCAGACACCTTCAACTCCCTTCCCTTCCTCCCTTTCCTCCACTGAGAGGAGACAGGCAAGACTCCCCCTAAATGAACCCACATTCTACCTTTTCTGTGCTCACACTGCTGCAGATAAAGGCTGTTAGAGAAAATCACTTAACCAGACACATATGTACCACTATATCCTCACAATTAATATTACCAACCAATATATTCCTCTAGTTAATTTGTTTCCTACTGTCAAATTTTACTTTAAGGACTTGAACTGAAGGGATGACCCTCATCCCACCGAAGTCATCCCTCAAAAAACAAGGCAAGTTTACATTTAGGTCCTTTCAAAACATCACATATAACAGACTACCTTCTCATTTACTTTTGACTGAAGAACAAAGTATTGGTTGGAAATGATGTTAATTAGAAACGACCATTGCCAATGATAGCTTTGGACATTTATAGGTGATGCAGCAAGACTAGAAAAAAAATATATAGGCGCAGGAGCTGGGGACCACAAAATTTCAGATAAATCAATAAACAGTTCATTATGAAAACATATTCCACAAATGTGTTCTTCTCCTACGCTTTTCCACTTCCTTTCACATAACTGCTTAAACCAGAAACTAATCATCTTTGACAAATCCTCTCCCCCATTCCCCAATATCCAATTCATTACCAAGTTCCGACAATTTCATCTCCAAAACCATCCATTCTTCTACTTTCATCATCTTAACCCAAGCCACCAAAAACACCTAATCCTGTTTATGATCCTGGCACAAATTCTTCAACTCTTCCCCAAATACTGCATTCCCAAAGAACTGTCTGAAAACATGAATTTGACGATCGTATTTCCTGGTGAAAACCCACCAACAGCTTCCCCCTGGTGCTCACTCTGCAGCATTTCCTTTGATCAAGCCACTGCCTGCATCCTTCCATTTTCCCAGAGCTACTTTCCCGCCCTGCCTGGCTTGCTGTCTGAACTCTCATCACACGGGCTTTTAGTACTGGGAATATGCCAAACTTCACCCCACCTAAAACTCTCTCCTAACCGGGTGTGGAGGTGCACATCTGTAATCCTAGCATTTAGGAGGTTGGGGCAGGAGGATCACCTCAAGTTCAAGGTTATATAGTGAGTTTAAGACTAGCCTGAACTACATAGCAAGACTCTGTCTCAAATAACAAACAAACAAAACCTCTCTTGTATTTTTCACTTGAATAACTTCTACTCTACTTTAGGTCTCAGCTAAAATAAGATTTCCTTAGAAATGTATTTCTTGACTGGTCCAATTTTACTTAGGTCTCCATTATTTCCTCTTATGATACTTTGTTCCTTTCCTTTACAGTGCTTCATGCGAAGTATTCACTGGATACGGTTGTTTGTACTTCCTACTTCAGGACGGCTCTCCTGGCCTTGGCCACGGTGAGAAACAGGAAGAATGGTTCATGGATAGCAAGAGGCTGACAAACTCATTGCGATCATACTTCAACTCACAAGCGCCACCTAGGGTTTGAACTCCCATCTGCCAGCATAAAGTCGTTCTCCGGGGAAGGTACAACACATGAGGCAACATAAACCTAGTGACACAAGCTCATTTGAACTAGCTAGAAATGTCTGAAGTATTCTCAAAGTTCTCAACAGGAACATCTGAGCTTACATAGTTACATAAAACCAAAGGTAAAAACTTCTTAGTTTTCTTTTCTAGAAAAGAACCTACTATCTAAAACCTCCATGTCATTTTAATAAGAGGAACTGTTTGCTGACTCGGACGGACGACCTTGTTTGGTGGCTCTACTGCCATTCTGGAGTTTTCTTCCAAGGATGTGCAAATCATATGCTTTTAAATCTACCTATCTATCGATCGATTGATCTATTCATATATATATGAATAACACTAAGTTATGTTTTCTTCCACTGTTCCCTATACTTTGGGTTCTATTTTTACTATCATTTTTCAATTCGGTTTTTTTTAAGTGCAAGCCTGTTTTTGCCCAGATTATTATCTACTAACTTTTGAACTTACTGATACATTATAAGATCTATTTCTTGTCATGAAACTTCCCAATGTCACGTTATTTTCTATAATATGTTTATTACCTGTCTATACACTAAACTGTAAATTCTGAAAAGGAAAGGCTATCAGATTTGCTCATCACTATATTTCTCGCAACTAGTGCAACACCAAGGGCCTAACAAAGGCACTAATAACTACTGCTAGAATAAAGAGCTGGTGATGTAGCTCAGTGGTAGAAGCCTGGATTCAAAACTCAGCACCAAAGAAAAAGAAAAAGCCAGCCACAGGGTAAATGGACGCTTATAGAGTATATCCTTACACTCCTCCGCTCGGTATGAATAGCTAAGGTGTCCTTTTTTCTTAGGAAAATAAAACCTCTGAATCTCTCCCCATTCCTATCTCTTCATTCTTTCGCTCTCTATAAGTGTACTTCCCTTGGTATATCAGCACACCCAAACTGCTCTTTTTTCACTCCCTTATATTTTATTTATTTTATTTGCAGCGTTGCGGATGGAATCTAGTGGCTGGCACGTTAGGCAGGAACTTTACCCAGATAAGGCCAGTCCTCTTTAAAAAGAGAGTTATAAGAAGAAAACAACTCTCTCCTACAAATCTCTACTCCCTCTTATGTACCGTTTTCTTGCCCTTTCTTTTCATATCTAGACTAACTGAACCAGTGTTTACCCTTCAACCAATTATAACCTGCCATTCGCCCTTACCAATCCAGGTAGTTGCCATAACCAAGACCCTAATAACCGTCCTATTTGTGATATCCTTGAGCATTTTCAAATCATTATTCTCTCTGGCTTTCCTAGGGTGACATCTGAGATGGCTGACCCTTCTGTCTTTCTTAAAACTCTCTCTTCTCCTGGCAGCTATGAGAGCACACTCTCCTACTTTTTCCACTACCTTCCAGGTCTCATTTTAGTTTTCTTCCTGGGCACCATTTAGAATCTGGTAGATAACAGATACCCAGTAACTATGGGTTATGTGGATAAGTGACCAAATAAATAAAATATTTCTCCCTCTCCCTCAGCAATATATCCTCTAACAAGTAGGTCTGAGAGATAAAGACCTTGCAGTGTTTTCTGTAACAATTTAACCCCTGATTCTTGCTTCATGTCAATTTTTTCAGCCCAACTAGGTTCTCCCAAACCATGGTTAAACTCACGAAAACCACTGTTCTTTCTTTTTTGATTCTGAGTCATGTCCTCCACTTGGTCTGTCTGTCCGTGCTCAGGTCCATGTTGGGGTGTCTCCATTTTTGCATCTTCTGAGAAGACAAAACAAAACATGGTAAAGTGACAAGATGAACAAAATCTTCATAGGCAAGTAAAAGAAGAATCATAATCAAAGAGTTGTAAATCCTGAGCTGAAATTTCTCGGCCTGCACATTATCCCATTCTCTAATTTCTTAAGTACTTGAGCCAAGCATCTGAGTATATTGGACTGTACTCACGAGCCTCTTTGTTTCTTTTGCTTAAGTAAAGTCTATGAAGTTTCTTCTTAGAGGGTGCAGCAACTGCCTGGCCTGGCTCAGATGCCCTCATCTCAGGGGTAACTGCATGTTGCAGAGAAACTGAAATCTCTGATGTATGAGGTATCATGACCTTCTCCCTGAAAATGATAATATTTTAAAGCAAAAGTTAAAAGGGAGAAACATCAGTACCAATCTTTAGAAAGAACTCAAAGGTAAAAGAAAATTCTAGGTTTGGGTCTGGGGGTTAGCTCAGTACATGCTTAGCAAGCACTAGGTCCGCGTTCAACCCCTAGCACCAAAAAGAAAGAAGTCTAGGCTTCCTGAGGCTTCCTGAGGTCATTGTACCCATTTACTTGCCTATTTTTCCCCCAGCCCAAACAATTCTCTTACTGAGCCGAGAGAAATCAATAGAAACATGACAAACAGCTTACCATTTATGAATCCTATGTTCTACATGCCTCTCCAGGATCAACTTACCCACTGGCATTATCATTAACAGTAGCAGAAGCAACAATTCCTGGTTCTTTGTCTGACTGGATACACATTGTTGGCTTTACACAGGAAGTCTCTGCAAAATTAAGGCCAGATCCCATCCCTCCCAAAACAAAACACTATAAGCATAAAAAGAAAACAACTATGGTACTCCAATATTTTCTACTATGACAGTTCATTAGAATATTTCTTCCCTGTTGCTGAAAGAACCTACCTTTGGCCTCTTCCCATATGATAGAACCTTTAGTCTTTAAAGTCAGGAAAAACTACAAGTCTAGATCTTCCTGCAAGCCCTTCCTGATTGATCTTGACAGCCAGATAATAATTTTATTTTCTATATATAAAAATTATACTCTGTATTGTATTTCATTTTTCTTCAAACTCCTTCTAGGAATAGAACTACTCTGAGTGACTGAGACATCAGACCATTTTCTTTGGCCTCATGACCTTATGGAGAAAGTCTCAAGGCCTATACTATACAGTTATTACACACACAGATAGGTCAGGGACACTATACAGTTATTACACACACAAATAGGCCAGGGATACTATACAGTTATTACACACAAAAATAGGCCAGGGGTATGGCTCAGCAACACAAGCTCCTCCCTGGCAAGCGAAAGGTCCTGAGTTTGATTCCCGGTGCTGAAAAGATAAAAACAAAAACAAAAAAAAACCCCACACAAATATACAAGAGAAAATGAAGACTAAGTTCTTCAAATCTTGGAAGCAATTTATCTTCTCTAAGTACACTATAAAAAAAATAAAAATAAAATTTCTTTTAAAAGTTTAGGTGAGCCAGGCACAGTGGCGCACACCTGTAATCCCAGCACTCAAGAGGCTGAGGCAGGAGGATCATTGTGAGTTCGAGACCAGCCTGGGCTACAGAGTGAGCTCAAAGCCAGCCTGAATTACATAGTGAGACCCTGTCTCAAAAAGACAAAACAAACAAACAAACAAACAAACAAACAAAAACTACATCCTTTATCTAAGGTGATTTAGCTATAGTCCTATTTTGGGGAATAAAATATTTCAAAGTTTCATCTAGTATTTCCTTATTTAGGAAGCTGGGAAAGGAGGAGAGAAGCTGTCAAACTTATACTGCCCCTCTTATAACAGTCACTTTGCCTAACTGAAATCCTTTTTCTGTCACTACAAGCCATACCCAAGCACTCCTGGAGGGACTTGCGTAGCACAGTCTGGACAATCTCCTCAAATTCAGCATTGGTAAGAATTATTTTTTCCTGCAAAGACAAGGGTAAGGATGAAAACTGCTTATTTTTTCAGTTATCTCTTCTGTGGCAGCAGGAGGGTCACAAGACTAAAAGCATAGAGTCACTCTACCTCAGGAGACCATCACCTCTATCCCAGCTTTCCTGGAATGAAGAAGGCAAAGGGGATGAAAGCATTTATAACACCTCTGTCTACTTCTGCTCCCATCTCTGCCCCACCTCATCCCATTATTTTGGTCTAAATGCTTTCATCAAAAAGTTGTATGCCTCTGAGAAGAAAAAGGAAGTTCAACAAAAGAAACAACAACTAGAAACTGCAGGATGAATTTCCCCAACATGCAAAGCTTGTTTGTGTAGCCTGGCGGGAAGCAGTGGAGGAGGAACTGCCCTGCGAGGGCCCGTCAGTGTGATTTATACCTTTCTGTTCTTCTCTCTTGGCTTACTGTCTTGAGCCTTTCTTTTCTTCTCACGGCCAAGGCTTGGGCCTTTCTCTGTGGCTTCCTTCTTCTTCTCTAGCGTGGACTTTGGTTGGCTTGGCATGGCCTCAGCCTCTGGAGAAACGATCCCCAGGGTCTCCTTGGGTAAATCAGGACTATGATGCATCACGCTATGCAATTTTTGTGTAGGTGGGGCAAAGGATTTCTTTGGTCCCTTTCCACATTCTGAAAGAAATGTTATCAGATGGAATTCATGATACACAGTCTAACAGAGGTTTCTAAACAATGCCCGTTGAGTGGCCATCTCAGAATTATGAATTATAAGGAAAGAGCTTTTATCAAATTCAGATTCCTAGGTCTCTTCCTGCCTACTCCACCCACCTTCAGGCCTCCTGAGAAGATGAAGTAGTTTGGAGTGAAGCCCAGAAATCTACACTTTTATAAGGATAGTTGGTTCTGATAAACTGCCAGGTTTGGAAACCACTGAGTAACTTAAAGGTGTAAGATACCTTTAAAGTAATTTAAAGATGTAAGCACAGAGAAAGCTAAATTATTCAAGTGTGCAATTTTTATAATTTGCTCATTTTAACTTTGGGTAACATTTTATGAGAAATTAGCTAAAAAGTTAGTCAAAATCTATAAATTACTCAAGGCCACTCTTATGCCACCTCCTCTATGAAAATTATACTGGTCCTCCCAGATGTAAATAGTATCCACTTCTTTTGTGCTTCCATAATTTGCACCTCTCTGGTAGCATCACCACACTCAACTTTAGGTCACAGACATTAAATGTCTTTTTTCTCCTTGGGAGTTCATCCATTCCTTGAGCAGCAGTTTTTTCTAAGCCATACTTTTCTCAAAGCATCCAGCAGGGTAATAATTTGAACACAGCAGACCCCTTGCCCCGCCCCGCAATTCTTGGCTCACCTTCTTTCTCCTGTAGTGTTGCCATCGTTCCGCTCAGAAATGACGTATGCTTTGCCTTTGGTAGGAAATTTTAAAAAGACATTAACTGCTACATCTCTGACTAAACATGATTTTAAACAGATCTCCCTATCTTCTTGGGTTCAGGATCTCTCTGCCTGGAACTTCTAACTATGTTTCTGCCTTCTTGACTACATTTCTATGGGACGAAGAACATTACTTTTGTCTGATCAATACAGAAGAGATATCCAGGACTTCACTTTCTGTTAATTCAAGATATCCTTCTTCCCTGTTTCAGGTTAATGTCCTTTCTCCACAATAACAAATACTGAAAGCTGGGTAATTTAGCAATGACACCATTCTCAAAATAATTGGGGGAGGTGATGGTTCAGTGTGAAGACTACCACCAAACTAGCCCAGAAGTTCTCAAAATGTAGCCTAAAAGGAGTTCCCTCCTTTTTCCAACTACGTATCCACAGTAAGATGCATTTTCTCACATACTTCTGCCAAAACAAGATATCACAACAAATTGAATGCAGAAACAGATGAGAATCCAGCTGTCTTCTATTAAGTCAGACATGAGAGTCACAAAAATGTCAAAGAGTGCAACTTTTCATATTAAACTTTCTTTTATCATAAAACATCATGTTACTGTGTAATGAATTTATCATTATTTCCAAGTAAATGCATTTTTCTCAGTTTAATTTTGATATTTGCAGAGACAGAAAGATTTATTAATGCAACAGCAAATTAGGGGTCTGAAGCAGACTTCAGCTGACACCCACTAAATTTTTAATGCTACTATCAACAGATCCAAACCACAAGAAAGTTCTCTGGAGACCTCTGTAAATTTTAAGAGTATAAAAGGATTCAGATAAAAAAAGTTAAAGACCTGATCTAGTGAAATAATTCAATCCAGTCTTGCCAATATGGTCCCAAAGTCGTGTTAATTACTCCTTGAAGATCTCCCCCTCTTGAGCCGAGTGTGATGGCATACGCCTGTAATCCCAGCAGCTGGGAGGCTGAGGCAGGAGGATCACTGCCAGTTCAAGACCAGCCTGGGCTACAAAGTAAGCTCAAGGCCAGCCTTAATGCATAGAGACCCTGTCTCAAAGAAACAAACAAAAAAAATTCCCCCTCCTGACTATACAGTTATTCCTTCTATATTGTTCCTCTAGTCCTTAGACTAAGTAAATCCCTGAGTACTATCCTTTACCAGAGACTCCCTAAGCCTCAAAACATTTCATTAAAGATTATATTTAAACCAGGTGCCCCTTGTGCATGCCTGTAATCCCACACTGAGGGAGGCTGAGGCAGAAGGATCACAAGTTCCTAAGCACTTTAGGAAGACCTCATCTTAGAATGGGCTGGGGATATAGATCCCCAGCATGGGGAGGAGGTATATTTAAGAGCTCTTTTAAGGACAGAGTCCAATTTTCTTTCAGCATTAAAGTGTAATAGCATGTGAACACTTTTTGTGCCTCAACAGTAGTGGTTTTCTTTTCTTTCTTTGCACACGCACTCTGCAAGCCTGATTTAAAACTTTTAACACAACCAAAAAAAAAAAAAATAGGTTCCAGTTACTCTCATTGCTCATGACAAAATTATTTACTATCAGAAGTAAATATCTATACTAAACTTCCCACACAGACACTTACAAATTCACGGTAGGGTTGGGGCAGTAACTCAGTGGTGTAATGCTTGTCCAGTCCTTGGATTCAATACCTACAACAAGTAAAATGGTTAGTTCATAATAAAGTTTATTGGTTCAGAGAGCAGACAAGCCCAATGATGTATGCGCTTGACATTTTATATCCTTTTTTTAAGCAACAATTTGCACTATCGACTTTGGGCACTGCCCCAGACCTAAGACCAGCCTTTCAAGTGGTGTGTCCTATCTGGCATGGTGATGCACGCCCATAATTCCAGCACTATGGGAGGCTGAGGAAGGAAGGGGGTTCATAAATTCAAGCTCAGCCACGGCAATTTAGCGAGACCTTGTCATAAAATAAAAATATAGCCGGGCATGATGGCACACACCTGTAATCCCAGCGCTCTGGAGGCCGAGGCAGGAGGAGCGATGGGAGCTTGAGACTTGCCTAGACTACATAGCTGGACTGCTTCAAAAAATCAAAAATAGAGCTGGAGATATAGCCCAGCAGTACAAGCGCCTGCCTGGCAAGAGGAAGGTCCTGAGTTCGATTCCCAGTACCAAATAATAATAATAATAAAAAGGGGCTAGGAGCTGGGAGTGGTGGCGCCGACCTGCAATCCCAGCACTCAGCAGACTGAGGCGGGAGGATCACTGTAAATTCAACGCCAGCCTGAACAACATAGCAAGACCCCATCTCAAAGGAGCAGGCGTAGGGAGTACGTCAGTGTGAAGCCCCTGGGTTCACTCTCCAGTACCAAAAATGAGACCGACTTTGGGGGGGGGGAATATCGGGAATCGAACTCACGACCTTGAGCTTGCCAGACTGAGCAATCTCCCGACCTCCCGCACCAAAAATGAAAGGAAGAGTCCCCCCCACACACCCCCACCCCCGGGCCTCCCAGACCCGCATCATTTCCCCCCACAGAGGGTCAGGGTCCTGAGGTATAAATGCCCGAATCCACCAAGAAACCCAACGGGAAGAACTCTGGGGCTCCCATTTTCCCCCTCATTCCTCAAAATAATTCTCAGGGACAATTAAAATCCGAGGTTTGACCAAGAAGTCCACGCCCCCTCAGGGTCGGTAAAATGGCCGCTCCTTAACCTCTCTTCCCCGCCAAGAACTCACCGTGAGGAAACTTCCCTCACCGCCCCTCTGACTTTGGGTTATTTTTCTTTGTTTGTGGTGGTGAGTTGGTTGGAGGTTCTTAGGAGGGGTAAGAGCTTGTTGTCGCCCTGAAGAGAAAGTTTCTTCTCTTCAGGCAACAGGTACCAGGATTAGCCACACCTTGCACCTTTATCTCTAACCAAAGAAAACCCAACTACCTTACAGGGTGAAGAAGACCTAAAGGCGAGGAACAGGTGAGCTGTTGCAGCGATTCTGCATACTTCCAACTTCGAGCTACTTTTCCCGCCACTACGAGAAGGCGCGAGGACACTGACAAGCTCCACCCCCGCGGCGTGCTCGGAGAGTCGGGGCGCATGCGCACCTGGAAGCCCGCCTCTGCATTTGCGCAGCTGGACCATTTCCGTTATATCTGAGAAATGCCCCAAGACTACAAATCCCATGATGCTTGTTGGTTTCGCTTATATTTCGGCGGCAGGACCAGCGCCTGATTATTCCTGAGCTACATCTTCATTTCATTAATTCCCCTATCCACACTAGAGTGCTTTTTACTTTCTTTTTTCATGCCGAGTCCTAGTCTTCCTTTTAGTCCCTTTCACCCCTTTATTCCAGTCTAATTTGAGACGATCTTGAGCCCAACTCTCGCTTCTACCGCCGTCAGCTACACCAACCGTCACCCCGGAGAAACGGCGTCCATTCGCTGCTTCTTCCCATTAGCCGACGCAGTGGCCTCAAAAACGGGCAGAATCCCCCGCTCCGCCCGCCCTCGCTCTTATATAAAAAAGACCCAAACAGCCGCTCGAGTCTGGAGAGCCCATGTGCAAGCTGGTGACGGTGAAGAGCAGCTAGGAGCCGCGGATGGGTGGGCTCGCGCGCAGGGCAGGCTCTAGGTGGTGGGCGGAGGCAGAGGAAAGCGTGGTGTAGCCAGGTGACCGCAATTGGGAACGACCGCGCAGGAGCAGAACTACTCAGCCATTTCAAAGAGCAAATTGGACAACGTGTTTTAGTGTTTTTTTTAATTCAGATATTTCGCAGGGTATGAGCTTAAATGATCTATCGCATTTTACTGAGAACAATTCTTAGGAAGACGGTCAGTACACACCATTCCATCCCTTCCATTAAAGTTCACCCCTTACGCTCCCTTAAAGCTCTGAGCAGAAACGGCCTGGGGTGGGGGGATCCGACTCTGAATAATTCATGAGGCCCGCCCCTTTCGGTGGGAGGTCACACCCCTCTGAATCGTGCTGACGCACGCAGCGTATACCAAATTTGAGGAAGCGACGTAGCAGTCCCGCCCCCAAGACGGAGGGCGGGGCGTCATCGCCAGCACGTGTTGCCTCTACCCGCGTAAGCCCAAAAGGGGCACTGTGCGCAGGCGCTGCCCGCTAGGGGGAGGAAGGAGGCGGGGTAGGGAGGTTGTTGGGTTTAGAGCCGGGCGGAGACCGCTGAGACTCATTCCTCAGGAACAAGGGTCGGGTGTCAAGGAGACCTTTTCACACCAGCTCCCCGTCCCCCGCCTACGGTGGGTGGGATCGCGCGGCAGAGACAAAGGAGATCAGTAGGGCCGGACATAGCTGCAAAGGGAAGTAGGGTGTCCATTTTGGGTGGTGGGCTTCTGGTGGGGGGCTAAAGGGAGGCTATATTTAAACTCTTGGAGCCGTTAAGTTGGTTCGCGTTCGGATGCGCGCGCAGCCAGGGTGGTGGCGGAGTGCGCATGCGCGGTCCGGGGGCGAGAGGAACGCGCGCTAGCCGTGCGCGCTCGCGGCGGAGTGGTGGTGGTGGCGGAGAAAGGGGTCGGCGCACGCGCTGTTGACTCCTCGGGTTGTGCGGGTCTCGCGGGCATCTTATTTTGGTCTCGCGGGCGAGTGGGGCGCGCTTCGGGGAGGGGGAAAGCGCTTGGGCGCGAGGCGAGTGGAGCAGAGCTGCGCGCGCACTCGGGAAAGGGGGAAGGGAACGCGGTCCAGGAAGGGGGGGCTTAAGCCCCCGATCCCCCCACCCCGTACCCTCCTACTGGGACGGAATAAGGGGAGGAAATGATCGAGATGGCGGCGGAGAAGGAGCCGTTTCTGGTCCCGGCCCCGCCGCCTCCACTCAAAGATGAGTCGGGCGGAGGCGGCCCCGGGGTGCAGCCGCTTCGGGAGGCCGCCTCCGGGGAGCCCTGCGGCGGGCCGGAGCGCGGGCCGGGCCCCTGCACACCTTCGGCGGAGTCCCCAGGTTCTGGGGCTCCGGCCAGTCCCCGGGGCGGCCCGGCCCAGCCGCAGCGAGGGGGCGGCCCCCAGGCGCAGCCGCACGGGGAGGCCCGCCTGGCCGAGCCCCACGGGCGGGCCGCCCCCCCGGACTTGGGGGAGGAGCGCCGGGGAGGAGCTGGGACAGACCTGGGGCCCCCTGCCCCTCCTCGGCCCCGAAATGGCTACCAGCCCCACCGGCCCCCTGGGGGAGGTGGGGGCAAGAGGAGGAATAGCTGCAATGTGGGTGGGGGTGGTGGAGGGTTCAAACATCCGGCGTTTAAGAGACGCCGGCGGGTGAATTCGGACTGTGACCCCGTGCTGCCCTCCAACTTCCTCCTGGGGGGCAATATCTTTGATCCCCTGAACCTGAATAGCCTCCTGGATGAGGAAGTGAGTCGTGCCCTCAATGCGGAGACCCCTAAGTCATCCCCACTTCCGGCCAAGGGGCGCGATCCAGTGGAGATCCTCATCCCCAGAGATATCACAGACCCGCTCAGTCTCAACACTTGCACTGACGAGGCCCACGTAGTTCTTGCTTCGCCACTCAAGACTGGTCGCAAGCGGCATAGACACCGGGGACAGCACCACCAACAGCAGCAGGCTTCTGGAGGGAGCGATAGCCACGCTGTGCTGCCCACGGCCCCCCTGACCCCCTCACTCCAAGGGGAGGGTGCCACTCAGCAGCATCGACACCGGGGCCAGAACCGGGATGCCCCCCAGCCCTATGAACTCAACACAGCCATCAACTGCAGGGATGAGGTCGTGTCTCCTCTTCCATCTGCCCTGCAGGGACCTTCAGGCTCCCTTTCAGCCCCTCCAGCTGCCTCAGTTACCTCTGCACCCTCGTCTTCCTCCTCCCGACATCGCAAACGTCGCAGGACTTCCAGCAAGTCGGAGGCTGGGGCTAGGGGTGGCGGCCAGGGGCCCAGGGACAAGGGCCGTGGGAGTGGGGGAGGCCGCCACCACCCACCTCCTGCGGCGGGCTTCAAAAAGCAGCAGCGCAAGTTCCAGTATGGAAATTACTGCAAGTACTATGGGTATCGCAACCCTTCTTGTGAGGATGGGCGCCTGCGGGTATTGAAGCCAGAGTGGTTTCAGGGCCGGGACGTCTTGGATCTCGGCTGCAATGTGGGCCACCTCACCTTGAGCATTGCCTGCAAGTGGGGCCCGTCCCGAATGGTGGGGCTGGATATCGATGCCCGGCTCATCCACTCAGCCCGCCAAAATATCCGACACTACCTGTCTGAGGAGCTGCGTCTCCCATCCCAGACTTCTGAGGAGAACCCAGGGGGAGGTGGTGAGGAAGGGACTGCCACCATCAGAAAAAGGAGCTGCTTCCCAGCCTCACTGACGGCCAGCCGAGGTCCCATTGCTGCACCTCAAGTCCCCTTGGATGGAGCAGACACATCTGTCTTCCCCAACAATGTTGTCTTCGTCACGGTAAGAGTCTGAAGGCCCTTGGAATAGGGGCCAGGTATGAAGATGAGATTGGGAAAGTGGTGGAATGGTTATTACCCCGAGGTATTTACCTGTATCCAGTCCTCACTAGGAAAACCAGCTCTGCAAGAGAAAGGTCTGGATTGGTCATTGAGAACTTCTGCTGGGTTTCTCTTGCTCTTGTAACCTGGGAATGTGGTGTCTCTTACCTTGGGGCTTTAGCCCTGGGGTCTTTCTCAGGACTGCAAGGATCTCTGCCCCAAGATAGAGGTGATTCCTATAGCTCTGATTTAAAAGGGCGCTTGCTGCTACTCGAGAATTTGGTTCAGATCGTGCCTGGTCCTAGAACCTACTGACAGACCTGAGGGTTTGCGAGTCAGAAGGAAATGTAGGGTGGGGTGTAGTGGCAGATGTAGTGTGTGTAGTGTTGGTTCTCTGAGAGGGACCATGTTCGTATCACCTTTCGTTTCCCTAGATACAGTTTGTTGAAGGGTCAGTTTTCAGGAACCCAACCCAGCAACTAGGCTTAAGGTTTTCTTCATGTTGACCCTGAACAACAGGAGGGGGACAGAGGCTGTTCTGTATGGAGGAAGTGCCTGGCAGCATGCTTGACCCCTGATTGCACATAGCTTTCCACAAAATTGTCCGTCTAAGCTTTCTGCAGAAATGTCTGCCACTGTGTTGGTTAAGCCTGAAGAAAGGACATTCCAGAGGGTAATGGTGAGCTTATCATCTAGAAAAGGTTTCCTGTGGGATGTGGCTTTTCATTTCAGATAAACAATAGGCCAGAAATTTTGCCCAACCCAAGGATCCATGGGTCTCCTCTTAACCTAGGCTAGGTCCCCTTGTATGATAGTAACTGCCTCATAATTGTGTGTGGGAGCACCACAGCTGAGAAAATCTTAAGGATCAGTTGTTCAGTTTTTCTTTTTAGTTTTGAGACAGGGTTTTACTATACAGCCCAGGCTGGCCTCAAACTCGGTGATCCTCCTGTCTCAACCTCCGATAGCTAGGATTACAGGCTTGCACCACTGTGCCCAGCCCAGTTGCTCAATTTAAAATCACCCAGGCGCCCTTTTAAATTTGTTCAGTTTACAGCCAGGCGTGGTGGCACACCCCTGTAATGCCAGCACTGGGAGGCTGAGGCAGGAGGATCGTTGTGAGTTCGAGGCCAGCCTGGGCTTACAAAGTGAGCTCAAAGCCAGCCTGAACTGCTTAGGTAGTGGACAGTGTCTCAAAAATACAAAAAAAGTTGTAAATTTGTTCAGTTTGTCCCCCATTGGAAGCAGAGCCAGGAAGGTATAAAGAGAAAATAAGACAGAGCCCCTTTGAGAAGTTCTCCAAGGAGTGTAAAGGGAAAAGTGTGACCATCAGCTGAAGTACAGCTGTAGGAATTCGGCAATTGCAGACCAGTTGTGAAGGCCAGTGGTTTTTTAGGTCCCCTACTAACCTCAACCCATTCTTGCCCTTAGGGCAACTACGTGCTGGATCGAGATGAGTTGGTGGAGGCCCAGACAGCCGAGTATGATGTGGTGCTCTGCCTCAGCCTCACCAAGTGGGTGCATCTGAATTGGGGAGATGAGGGATTGAAGCGCATGTTCCGAAGGATCTACCGGCACCTGCGCCCTGGGGGCATCCTGGTCCTAGAGCCCCAACCATGGTCATCCTATGGCAAAAGAAAGACGCTTACAGTGAGTTGGATTTCTGTGCAAATGGAAGTAATCCTTTGACCAGGGCAAGAGAGGCCTCAAGGAAGCAGACTTTCTGAGGAAGGGGAGGGCCCTCTGGGTGGGTATCATTGAGGGCCGGGTGGAAGCAGTTAGCTAACAATTCCCCTGCCTTTCTTTCTCCCCAGGAAACAATCTACAAGAACTACTATCGAATCCAGCTGAAGCCAGAACAGTTCAGTTCCTACCTGACATCCCCAGAGGTGGGCTTCTCCAGCTACGAGCTCGTGGCCACACCCCACAACAGCTCCAAAGGTAAGGTTAGGGCTGGCCTGGTTTGCTGGGGAGGCCAGTGTTGGCTGAGAGGGTGCAGACCCTGTGGAATCCCAAGGCTCTGCTAACCTGTTCCGATTGTTTTTCCTTACTTAGGCTTCCAGCGTCCTGTGTACCTGTTCCACAAGGCCCATTCCCCCAGCCACTAAGTGGCCCCTGAAGAGACAGTGTGAAGAGGCTGCCCTCGCTGCTCCTAAAGACTTGGGGGAAGAGGAAAGTATCCCAAGGCCTTTCTGACTCTAAATTTCCTTTCTTGGATTTGCAAAGAAAGCTTTTAAATTGCTGCTCCAGCCTCGTCCCTACATCCTCCGGCCTTTGAGAAGCAAGTCCAGCTGTGCTGGAGTTACTGTCATCGTCCACTCCCCAGCCTGCTGGGCTGGATGGCCTGGACTGTTTGCTGATCTGTTCTCCTAGGGTATGGGAAGTGGCAAGCATCAAATTCTCTAATCCTTTCCTTCGGCTCTCCCAGGGAGATTCTCTGTTATCCTCAGCCCTTTTCTCTAGCTGCATTTCAGTGGACCACAGAACTGGCTGAGGGTTAGAGGGGGAAGCTTGGCAGGGAGGCACATAGTACTGTGAAAATCCTTCCTTCTGCTGTCCCCCAGTGGGGGAGAGGGCTGGGTTTGGAATACGAGAGCACAATAAACTTGATGTCTAGGGCAGTGGCCCCCAACTTGTGTCTGCTGCTTTCTATGGGGAAGGGATGGCACTTCTCATTAGAATCTGCTTCTGGCCAATTCTCAGGTCTCAAGAGGGCGGGTTTCCAGGGCTGGAGAGGGCTGGAGAGACTACTGAGTGCTAGTCAAATCTGTATCAGGAAAAGGGAGGTATTAATACAGATTTTGATATGCAAGTTGAGTTCAACTTCCTTCAAAACTTTGTTCTATTTTGTGGGGGCTTTGGGCAAAAGGCTAACTTTGTAGGGCATAACATTGGAGATGGAGCTAGAATACTCAGGGTCAGAGCCACTAACCTGTAGAAAGCACCACTCACCTTTTAGTGTTTGTGGAATCTACAGGCTGTTAGCAACATGAAGATCTTAAGTGGTCTGGCAAGGGTCACTGGAGCCTTGGCAGATCCTGAGCACTGTTGGGTTAGGTGTAAACAACATGGGCCTTAAAGGTAAAGCAGGCAGGTGATTGCAGTAACTCAGTGCAAAGGGCTGCCTTACAGGCACCTTGAGACAGTCAAGGAAAGTCACCCATAAGTGTGATAGGCACAGACCCACTTGGGAGGGCAGGATACTTTTTTTTCACTCTAAAGGAAACCTAAAAATTCCACTAATCAGTGGGAACTGAAGGATTTTTGTGGGCCTGTGCTTGGGCATGGGCCTTGTGGATGCCAAGCTCACACCTTACCAGTGAGTTTTACCTACCTAGTTGGGAACGCATATTTTAAATGCTAGTTAGTCCAGCCTGGTGACAGCAAAGTGGTGGCTGTGATTACTGGAGGGGGGAGGAAGGCAGAAGACTATCGAATTCCTAAATTAGTTTTTGTTTTTTGTGTTTTTGAGACAGGGTCTGGCTATCAGGCTGGCCTTGAGCTCACTTTGCAGCCCAGGCTGGTCTCGAACTCGCAATGATCCTCCTGCCTCAGTCTCCCGAAGGCTGGGATTACAGGCGTGCGCCACCACGACCGGCCTGACTTAGTGTTTTCCACTTGCCATCACTTCACCCAGTTCCCAAAGAGAAGGCCCCTAATTCAGTGTCCAGCCTTCAGGGAAGTGGACAAACCCCTCGTAGGGTTTGCCCTCATGTTTGCCCTGAAGTCTCATCTATTAGCAAAACCATTTTATTCTGAAAACGTTTTTACGCACAAAAGTAAGAACTAGAGATGGAAGAAGTTTGTCATCTAAGCCTCCCACCGCCTCAGTGTCCGGTGCATGAAGAAGGTGTCCTCCGGGGGTCGGGTCCGAGCTTGAAGACGGAGAGGGGGCAGCCCGTCCACGGTCAGATGTGGCGATTCATAGCACAGCGAGTCTGGATCGCACAGCACGGTCATGTCCGGCCCTGGTCCAGGTGGCTCCTGTTAGAAGCGGTGCCCAGAGCCAGGTTAGACTCGGGGAGAACGAAGAGTCCGCGGCGAGGGCGGGCGGGGGCGGCGGGAGGGAGCCCAGCGGCGGTCCCGTCACCTTCGGGGGCGGGGTTCGGGCCTGCGGCGGCAGCCTCTCCCGCAACGCGGCGTTCAGAACTTGCTCCTCCGGCACCTGCAGGCTCACCAGGTTCCGGAACAGCCGCTGGGAGCGCGGCACGTTCAGCCCTGCGGGCGCGAAGGGCACGCGGATGAGCGGCGACTTCTGCCGCCGCTACTCCCGCGCCCCGCCGGCCGCACGCCCGCCTCACCCTCCGCCACGCTCCCCTCCAGGCCGCAGCGGGTCTGGAACGACTTCCGCAGCTGCTCCTCCACGGCCTTGGCAGCATCAAACGGAGGCGCGGCGCGCGCGGCCTGCAACTCGAGGCCCAGGGCCAGGCTGCTATGCGGCGCGGGAGCCTCCAGCTCGTGCGGCGGGGCGGTCAGCGGCTCGGGCCGGACCGGGCACTGCGCGGACGCCAGGCGGAAGCGGACCTGGGAGCGGAGAGCGAGGCGGTGAGGGGCCGCGCCCCGCACGCCTGCAGCGGGGTCCGGGACTGCCCGCGGCTCACCTGCCGGCCCCTCGGGGCTCCGGCCCGTCGGCCCGCCCGCCCCTTCCGCCGCTCCGGGCTGCCGTCCCGCGGCTCCGAGCTCTCGGGCAGCGGGCTCAGACTCAGGTCCAGGCCGGGCTCGGGCACTGGGGCTCGGGGCTCTGGGGCTGGGGGCGCCGGGGGTGGGCCCGGGACCGCCGCGGACTCCAGCTCAGGCTCCCCACAGCCCATCATCTCGGGGGTACTGGGTGGGTGCGAGGTCGCTGGCCGGCCTGAAATCACGGATTTCAGACTCGCCGCTTCCTCCGCTCCCCTGCCCCTCCTGACACCGTTGCCGGAAACCGTTACTCTTACTCAGGGACCTGGCCACGCCCCTCTGGCGCTCCTATAACGTCATTTCCTTTGTTCTGCCCCCAGTTTCCCAGACGGTTTCCGCTTGCCAAATGCAGCTCTGTCTCGGAGACGAGGTGTTACTATTGGAACCTTAGAAGTTTTACGGGTCGTCATTAGGGTCACTTCTCCTTTCCAAAACTCCAGTAGGGCTTCCTGGCCTGTTTGAATCTTTCCCCAATTTCTGATGGGGGATAGGGTGTGAAGTTAGTCCTGGAGTGCGGGGCCAAAAGGAACAACCTTAACTAAAGGACCCAATATCTCTGCATCTAGATTGCCCTGCTCCGTGCCACTGATACAGGAGAAACACACCAAGTTGCTAGATGTGCCATGTTCCTGTATCCCCAAATATCAAAAAATGAACTCCAAGGACAACAGAAGTTAGGAGTATGAAAAGTTTCAAGAGCGCTCGCGAGACAAGAACAGTTTTGAAAGTGGGTTGCCAAAGAAGCCACTTCTCCAAGAATGTCTTATAAAGTCAGGTGGGCCAAACTATAGTCAGCCAATAAGATTACAGATATAGCCGCTTAGCTAATATTGATCCAATAGGGAAGCGTGGAACATAACAGGGACATAGGGTATAGGGGTGTCATTAAAACCCATGGGCCTAAGACAATTTTGTTATCAAGGCAACAGATCTGATAGACCCACGTTTATTCTTTAGACTATGTCCATTGAGGAATTATTAATTTTATGAGTTTTATTATATTAATGAGTACTTAATAGGAAAAAATATCAAAAAAAGGGTATTGTTTTTAATATTTATTCACTGGTTATAAAAAAGCATCAAAATTTCCAACATCGACTGGTTTTTTGATGTACAAGTCTACAAAGGAACATCAAAAATAAATTCCCATATGAACTACAAAGAAAATACCAATAGCACACTACAAAAAAATCTCTATCACACCTAAGACAGTCTGCACACATGACAACAGCACATGCAATACACACGCATCACTTACACTGATAGCACATGTGTTTTGCTTTCCTGGCCTTTTTGTCAAGATACTTGATATCTCAGTGATCTTGCTGTTTGTTATATGGTGTGTAGTTAGCAGAAGCATAAAATATCAATAAAATAAATTATTAAATCTTTAATCTGTATTATGCATTTAGAATAGACATCAACATCTTCACATCAGTTGTGTACTTCCTTATAAAATCTAAAAGATAACATCAGAAATGAATTCCTGTGTGAACTGCAATGAAAATACCAATAGAACTGTACCACAAAAATAAGCTTTGGTTCAACTGTCACACCCAAGGCAGTGGTCACACAGGACAACTGCATGTGCCATGCACACATCTCCCTTACACTGACAGCACCTGTGTTTAGATTTTCTTTCGTGTATGGCAGCCTTGTCCCCTCTCTTCTATTCCTGTGCTGTCAGGAGCTTTCTGCTATATTGTAAAACATGCACATAGCAAGGAAATGAAATGTCAATAAAATACAATATCAAATATGTAATGAGTACTTAGAATAAACATCACCATTTTCACCTCAGCTGTTTACTTGCTTCCAAAACCTAAAAGACAACATCAAAAATAAGATACTGGGTGAACTAGAGTGGAAACAAACAAAGGTCTAGCACAGAAATAAGCTTTTCTTCAACTGTCACACCCAAGGCAGTCTTTACACACAACATCTGAATGTTCCATACACAAGTATCACATATGTCAATAGCATGTGTGTCTTTCTTTTCCTGTACTTTCTTGTAGGACACAGTTGACATCTTTCTTATTTACCTGTTATCGTAGTAGGTCTTTGTGCAGCTGCGCCTGCCTGTGGACCTCTCAGCTCACCAGTGTGCTCCACAACTTTTCCCTGGGAAGAACCATTTTGTTTTTCTTCGGCTGTAAATGATCACTTATGAGCTCCAGTCCAAATCCTCCAAGATTGCTCTGTGATATTTTGCACTTGTTATTTTCTTCATAAACTCTCAAACTATTTATGCCACACATGTTTAGGATGGAGTGAAACAAACCGTTGGCAAAAGGTTTTGTGTTTCAGGTGACATCATAGCTGCTGCATAAGTCACCAACAGCTTCAACTCCACCTTTGGTTGTGTTGTTGAAAGTCTCCATCACAGCCCTCCATTTTGTCAAGGTTTTCCTGTCAGGCATTTCCATTATGGTGAAAGGTTGAGATCAGCAGTACCAGTTTGCTTTTCTTTGCCATTATAGAAACCAATGTTATATCTTTCTGAAAATCAAAGATTTTACTATACACTTATCTGTTTTGAAATTGCAACATTTCCTTTGGAATTTCTGCTTTGTTCCTGTGTACAGTTCCTGTACTGGTCAATTTGTTCTGTGTTAGCAAGTGTAACCTCAACTGGAAACCAGGAAACCAGTTGTCAAATGTCACATTCTGATTAGTTTGTGAGATGGGAGCAACAAGTCTGTTCACCACATCATTTGGTTTATTACTAGACGAACAAGGACCTGATGGCTGAGTTCCAGGATAAATGTCTAAACTGAAAGAGTAATAAGTTTTTGTATCTACAAGGGCATAAATTTTTATGCCATATTTTGACCCATTGCTTTAGTCTTTTACATTCCTGTGATCACCTTGAGAAATCCATGCTAAGTACAGCAGACCTATGAATGCTTTCACTTCAGCTAGTGAGGTATCATAATAAATGCATTTTTAAATATGGCTATGGGTGCATACAGAACATTTCACTGGCATTTCAGCTATTGTGTATTTCACAGCATCTTGTAGCATTTTGTCTGTTAAAACTCCCAATGTTGCATGGCAGTGCTGTCCAGTACATTTCACTCTCACTCCTGCTGAGAACTTCACTATATTTTCAGACCTAGTTCTAACATTGGATCATTCCATTTAGTTGCATGGCCACTTCACAGCATTTTGACTGGTCAAATATGGACTCACATTGCTGTTTTCTTCCTCATCCGAATCAAGGAGGTCTGCATTCCCTGTGTCTGTATCAGTCAGTTCTTCCCCCTTTTCACTGTCACAGGAACTTTGGCTCACATGGCCAACATTGAAGTCATCATCATCCTCACCATCACCATGCACCTACAGCACCCTTCTGTTATGAAAGCATGTATTTTACCACACTGGATCATCTTCATCATCCATGCATGAGTAATCTGATGATTCACTTTTGACCTTTTTCAAAACATGCAAATCTGATTCTTCATGTTCCATTGTACTGACTTGGGCTATTTCTACCAGGAAAATTAAAAATTTAAAAAAAAAACGTGGAATTGTATGGGTCTATTGGATGCTCTATGATCCTCCAATAAACAAATGCAAAACCAGTTAGCTAGAGGATAAAGGTGGCCCTAAAGCCCATTCTGACACATTTGCACATGTGCACACTCCTTGCTGTTTGTCTTACCCAGTGAGTAAACACATAGATTGTTTCATGTATCCCTCTGGGAAAGGGGCTGCGATGCATAACTGGCTACTATAATGCCAAAGTACAAATTTACAGTAGAAAAGTAAGAGAAGGATCTGCTGGACACAGGCTTTGTGCGCTGAGGGAATTAACCTCAGCTTCTCTATCAATTCTAACAGAATGAACAGAAACATTTTGGGGGACTGATGGTCAGAAGTTCTGGTCAATCACCTAGATATCTGATGCCTCTAGACTTCCTGAACTAGGTGATGATAATTATGGCATGATTCTAAAATTGCTGTCGGGCCTTAGGGAGGCACGTATGCCTGGCCATTATGACTTCATCCTGAGGTCTAGCCTTCTTCAAATGGGCCTCTAGCCACAGCTTTGATGTACTCTCATCTTCTACACTGTCTCCCTTTAGGGCCCATCCCTTTCTGATTGCCTATTAATTTCTTTCTAATTTAGCTGCTTATATTACTGATCTGTGCCTCTGTTCCATCCCACATACCTGATTATGTTAGTGAGACTCCACCCTGGGTAAAGTAGTTCTCCTACTTTATTCCCTGAGGTAGGGTCTTGCCTTGTAGTTCAGCCTGGCCTTAAACTCACTATGAAACCTAGGGTGGCCTTGAACTCACAGCACTCCTCTTGACTCAGCCTCCCAGTGGGATTATAGCCATGTGCCACTTTGTTCTATGCTTTATTCTAAAAACTGTTTTCCCTGGTTGTCTGTTGATTTCTGCTAAGCAGATAAATTTTTTAAATTTTCTAGAGAGATCTTTCTCGTGTGACTTGGAACACCATATCTCTCCGCCTGACACCTTTCCAGGGCATCCTGTAGGGTTTAGTATGAAACCCAAACTCCGTATTTCCACTCTTGGCGGCATCCCTGCCTCCTCCTCCCTGCTGCCCGCCCAGCCTCACCCCTTTCTCTGCCCTCACTTCTGCTTCACTGGCTGAGTCCCACACACGCCCCTTTTGAAAATGCTAATTCTCTGGGGGTTTTGTTTGATTATTTGGCTTTGTTTTGTATTTTGGTGCAGTTTTGGTGATGGGACTTGAACCCAGAGCCTCAGTGTTAAGCACTGCTCTGCCTGAGCTAACTCCGGGC
>PVLD010024534.1:0-25317 GCA_004027595.1 Dinomys branickii
CAACCAGTCATTCCATACCATTAAGTGACATAAGACAATAGTAGAACCATGTTAGCCATCCTGCACATATGTATATACATACATACACACATACATTTTTGCCTCTTTCTTTTCTGCTTTCCCTCGTCCCATCTGTTCTTTACTTTTGAACAGATTTCCTTCATGTCTCCTAGTTTATGTGCCCACCCTCAGGTTCTTACACCAGTGACACAATACATTGCCTGCACATGTACCTCTGATTTATTTCACTTATGAGTATGGTGTCCAGTTGTGACCATTTTCCTACGAAGGCCCCAAATGTGTCCCTCTTTATAGCTGAATAATATTCCATTATATAAAAATGCCACAGTTTTTTAATCCAGTCTTCTGTGGGTGGACATTTGGGTTGCTTCCACAATTTAGCTATTACAAATTGCGCTGCTATAAACATGGGTGCACATATATCAGAGTGATATGATGCTTTCAGATCTTCTGGGAAAATACCCAGAAGGGGAATAGCGGTTTGAATGGAACCTCTAGACCTAGTTTGCTGAGAAATCTCCAAACGGCTCTCCACAGTGGTTGCACCAGTCTGCATTCCCACCAGCAGTGTAATAGAGTCCCTATTTCTCCACAGCCTCGCCAGCATTTCTTATTGGATGATTTTTTCATACTGGCCGTTCTTACTGGGGTGAGATGGAATCTCAGTGTTGTTTTTGTTTGCATTTCTCGAATGACTAAGGATGTGGAACATTTTCTCATATATTTATTTTCCATTTGTATTTCTTTATCTGAGAAGTGTGTATTCATCTCAGATGCCCATTTCTGGATTGGGTCTTTGAATTTGGACAGGTTCATGTTTTTTAATTCTTTGTATGTTCTAGATAGAAGACCTTTGTCTGAGGGACAGCCAGCTAGGATTTTTTTCCCAATTTGTGGGTTTTCTTTTCACTTTGCTGGTGATTTCTTTAGATGTACAAAAACTTTTCAGTAGGATGAGGTCCCAGTTATTGATTCTTTGAAGTGTTTCCCTTGCAGTTTCATTTTTATTCATGAACTCTCTGCCTACTGCTATGTCTTCAACATTTTTACCTACTTTCTCCTCCAATAGATTTAGAGTTTCTGTTTTAATGTTGAGATCTGTGATCCATTTTGACCTGAGTTTGGTGCATAGTGACAGACTTGGGTCTATTTTCAGTTTTCGGCAAGAGGCAAGCCAGTTTTTCCAGCACCATTTATTAAACAGGTCATCCTTTTTCCAGTGAGTTTGGTTGGTGCCTTTGTCAAATACTAGGTGGCTGAGTGTGTTTTTCATTGTGGTTGCATCTTCCAGTCTGTTCCAAGGATCCTCAGGTCTGTTTTTAGCCAGTACCACGTTGATTTTATTACAGTAGCTTTGCAGTACAATTTCAGGTCAGGGACTGTGATTCCACCTGACTTGTCCTTGTTGCCCAGGATTGCTTTTGCTATTCTGGGTCTCTGGTTCCAGATGAATTTAAGGCATATTTTCTCTAGATCTGTGAGGTATGCTAATGGTAGTTTAATGGGAATTGCATTGAATCTGTACAATAGTTTTGGTAGTGTGGCCATTTTCACAATGTTGGTTCTTCCTAACCATGAGCAGGGTATGTTTTTCCATTTATTGAAATCCTCTTCGATCTCTTTTTTCAAAGTATTATAGTTTACACTGAATAAATCTTTCACATTCTTTCTTAGATTGATTCCTAAGTATTTCAATTTCTTGGATGCTATTGTAAAAGGTATGGTTTCCTCAATTTCTCTCTCGGTCTGTTTGTTGTTCGTGTATAGGAATGCTACGAATTTTGGGGTGTTGACTTTGTATCGAGCTACCCTGCTGAATTTGTCAATTAATTCCATGAGCTTTCTTGTGGAGTTTTTGGGGTCCTCCATGTATAGTATCATGTCGTCTGCAAATAGTGATAGTTTAACTTCTTCCTTTCCTATCCTTATTCCTTTTATTTCTCTCTCCTGTCTGATTGCTCTGGCTAGTGCTTCCAGAACTATGTTGAATAGGAGTGGTGACAGTGGACATCCTTGTCTCGTTCCTGACTTTAAAGTGAAAGTTTTCAGTTTGTGTCCATTTTAGTATGATGTTGGCTGTTGGTTTGTCATAGATGGCTTTGATCAGATTGAGGTAGAGGCCATCTATTCCTATTTTTTCTAGAGTTTTTAACATGAATGCACGTTGGACTTTATCGAAAGCCTTTTCTACATCTATTGAGATGATCATGTGGTTTCTGTCTTTGGCTGTATTGATATGATGTATTACATTAATTGATTTGCGAATATTGAACCATCCCTGCATTCCTGGAATAAATTCTACCCGGTCGTGGTGTATAATTTTCCTTATGATTCTCTGTATTCTATTTGCTAGTATTTTGTTGAGTATCTTTGGATCTATATTCATTAGAGAGATTGGCCTATAGTTCTCTTTCTTGGTTGGGTCCTTCTCTGGTTTTGGTATCAGTATAATACTTGCCTCAAGAAATGTGTTAGGGAGATTTGCTTCCTTTTTGATTTCATTGAAGAGTTTGAGGAGTGTGGACTTTAGATCTTCTCGGAAGGTTTTGCAGAATTCTGCTGTGAATCCATCAGGGCCTGGGCTTTTCTTTGTTGGTAAGTTTTTTATGACATCTTCAATCTCATTAATTGATATTGGGTTGTTCGGGATTTTTGAGTCTTCCTGATACAGTTTTGGCAATTTGTACCTTTCTAGGAATCTGTCCATTTTTTCTGAATTTTCTATCCTATGGGAGTAAAGATTTTCAAAGTAGGTATTAATGATCTCTTGGATTTCTGTGGGATCTGTGGTGATTTCATCCTTTTCATTCCTTATTTCATGAATTTGCATTCTTTCTCTTCTTTTTATGATAAGATTGGCTAGGGGTTTATCAATTTTATTTATTCTTTCGAAGAACCAACTCTTTGATTCACTTATTTTTTGTAGAGTTTTCTTCATCTCAATTGCATTAATTTCTGCCCTGAGTTTTATAATCTCGTCCCCTCTTTGGGCTTTTGGTTTGGCTTGTTGCTCTTTTTCTAAGAGTTTGAGGTGTAGCATTAGGCTATTTATTTGCTCTCTTTCTGTTTTCTTTATATATGAGTTCATTGCTATAAATTTCCCTCTGAGGACTACTTTCATTGCATCCCACAGATTCCAGTAGGTTGTACTTGCATTTTCGTTTATTTGTAGGTATTTTTTAATTTCTTCTTTAACTTCTTGTGTGACCCATTGGTTATTCAGGAGGTTGTTATCTAATTTCCAAGTGTTTATGCGGTTTTTCAAGTTCCCTTTGTCATTAATTTCCAGTTTCATTGCACTGTGGTCAGATAATATGCATGGGATAACTTCAATTCTTTTGCATTTAGGTAGATATGCTCTATGGGCTGTAATGTGGTCAATTTTAGAGAAAGACCCATGTGCAGCTAAGAAAAATGTGTGTTCTGATGTTGTGGTGTGGAACACTCTGTATAAATCTACTAAGTCCATTTGTTCACACTTTTGGTTCAGATCTGTTATTTCTTTGCTGAGTTTCTGTCCAGTTGACCTGTCTCTTTGCATCAGAGGGATGTTTAGGTCCCCCATTAAAATACTGTTGTTAGTTAGTTGATTTTTCACGTCTGTTAAGACTTGTCTTGTAAAATTTGGTGCTCCATTGTTTGGTGCATAAATGTTTAGGATTGTTATCTCTTCCTCTTGCAGCTTTCCCCTAACTAGTATGTAATGCCCTTCTTTATCTCTTTTGATTGGTTTTGGTTTGAAGTTTACATTGTCTGCAAACATAATAGCTACCCCTGCTTTTTTCTGGGGACCTGTTGCATGGAGAATTGTGTTCCATCCTTTAACTTTCAGCCTGTGGATTTCCTTTTGAGTAAAATGTGTTTCCTGTATACAGCATATCGTTGGATTGTGTTCCTTAATCCACTCTGCCAATCTTTTCCTTTTGACTGGTGAATTGAGGCCATTTACATTAATGATGATAATGGTTATATGTTGGCTTATTCTAGTTGTGTTATTTACTTCTTGTTGTTTTCCTTCTTTTGCTGACTGCTTGCTTACTTGTTCTGTTTAGGGAGTTATTTCTGTCGTTGTTCTTGGGATTGTGGTCTCTTCTCTGTCTAGAATATCTTTTAGTGCTTTTTGCAATGCTGGTTTGGCATTCATGAAGTTCTTCAGTTGTGCTTTGTCAAGAAATATTTTATTTCTCCATTGAATTTGAGGGACAGTTTTGCAGGATACATCAGTCTGGGTTGGAAGTTTTTTTGTCTCAGAATCTGTAATATCTCACTCCAAGCTCTTCTTGATTTCATGGTTTCCGTTGAGAAGTCTCCTGTGATTCTGATGGGCTTTCCTTTATAGGTGATCTGTTTCATGTCTCTAGCGGCTTTTAATACTGTGTTCTTTTGCTGGATATCTGGGATCTTGACTATTATATGTCTGTGTGTGTTTTTCTTTGGGTTATGGATCGTTGGGTTTCTATATGCCTTGATTAACTGTACCTCAGTATCTTTTACCTTGTTTGGGAAATTTTCTGCTAACATTTCAGCAAATATTCTTTTTATATCATTTGTATGGTCTCCTGCTATTTCACTCACTCCTATTACTCGATTATTATTGCATTTTGCCTCATCTTGCAGCTGTTGGATTGATTTTTCTTGTGTCTTTGATAATTTTATGAGATTCTTCCTTTCATGCTCATAAGCTGCCATGCTGTCTTCAAGTTCTGAAATTCTATCTTCGGTTTCATTTAAACGGTTTTGCAAGCTTTCCGTGGAAGTTTTCAAATCCTGGCAATCTCTTTGGACCTGTTTCATTCTTGGTAATTCATTCTTAACTTGCTTTTGTAACGTTTCCATTTGTTTCCTATTTTCTTCTAATCTTTTATCTATTTCTTCTCTATGTGTACGGAACATTTCTTCCATTATAGTTTTCAGTTCATTTTTTATCTGAGAGATCATTGCAGGTATGTGGCTTATTTCTGCTTTAAGCTCTTTTATGGCCTGATGGAGTTGTTTCTTTATTTTGGATGCAATTGTTTCAGAACTTGCTGGTATGTGGCTTCCTAGTTCCCCTGTATCCTCGCATCCAGGACTTGCTCTGGGTGGGGTTGAGTTCTGAGACTGCATTTTGTTCTTCTGTCTTCCCATTTTTGGGTATCAGATTCAAAATATTGAGCTATAAATTACCCAGGCAGTTCACCAGGCAAATGTCTGTTGCAATGGCTGCTCCAATGACTCCTTCTCTTCGGGAGAATGTCCCTTAAACTTTCTGCTGAGAGTTCCACTCAATAGGCTGCTCACATGCTGCTTTGTGGGCCAAGCTACTCCCTACCCAGAGACCTGGCTGGGGCTCATAAACAGCTCACCGCCCTGGGGACTGTGCAGGCAGGGGGCTGCTGTGTTTCTCCCTGGGTGGAGCTCCTCCCCCACTCAAAAATCCAGTCGGGGCGCCCAACCAGCTCTCCCGTCCCAGGGTCCGTGCAAGCAGTAGGGCCACTGGGATATCCCTCACTGGGCGGAGCTTCTCCCCGACTGAGAAATCCGGTTGGGGTGCCCAAACAACTCACCCATCCCTGGAATGGTGCCGGCAGGAGGCCCGCTCAGCTGTACCTCCCTGGGTTTAGCTTCTCCCTGACTCAGAGATCCAGTTGCAGCACGCAATCGGCTCTCCCATTCCAGGACCCATGCAGGCAGGAGAGCCCCAAAGTGCTAATATTTCGTGCTTCGCCCGCGATCCACCGCTCCCCAGCGCTTCTCTGCCTCCTCGGCACTCTTGCAGGAGCTGCCGACCACAGCCGCTACAATGCCCATGCTCAGGCTGAGGAGGGCGCCGGCTGTGGGGACAGGGACCTGATTGGGACCCTAGTCCGCAGCCCAGATTAGCGCAGCCTGCCCGAGGAGCGCAGGCTCCAAGTCCGCCCTGCTCCATAGCTGCCAAAAAGCCAATTTCTGGCCGCAACCGCTGGTGAACCACGCAGGGTCGGGAGATGGGAGGGTCTCTCCCACCACGGGCACCCTCGGGGTGCATGGACTCGGCTGAGCCGCCACCTGTGCACCGCGCCGAGTGCCTCAGGGCCCCAGCTCTCTGGGCCCGCCCGCTCCTCACCACAGCAAATTGAGCCACCCCGCCATGGCTCAGGCAGCACAGAGCAACACATTCAGTTGGAATTTCGAGTCCGCGGACCTGGCACCCACGCGCACTGAGCCTGTCTCGAGCCAGAGATCTCTCTCTAGGAGGATTCCTCTCTGCTGCTCACCTGGTCGCCATCTTCCCAGAAATCCCTCCTGATTGATTTCTTGATGATAACCATTCCTTCTGGAGTAAGATGGAATCTCAGTGTTGTTTGAATTTGCATTTCATGAATGACCACTGATATTGAACATTTTTTCATATATTTATGTGCCCTTTGTACTTCTTCATCTCAGAAATGTATATTCATCTCAGATGCCCATTTTTAGGTTGGGTCTTTCAATTTAGTAAAAGGTGAAAGATTTATACGATCTGAAGAGAAACCAGAGTATGGGCCTTTCAATTTAGGTGCTCTGATTTTTTTCAGTTCTTTATATGTTCTAGATATTAGACCTATGTCTGAGAAACAACTGGCTAAAATTTTTAAAACCCACTCTGAAGGTTGTCTTTTCATTCTATTAGTAATTTCTTTCACTGTGTAAAAGCTTTTTTATAAGATGAGATCCCAGTTGCTGATTCTTTTCGTATTTCCATGTGATCTGGGTTTTGCTCATGAAGTCTTTGCTTACACCTATGTCTTCAAGAGCTCTACCTATTTTCTCTTCCAACAGACTCAGTATTTCTGTGTTAATATTTCGACCTTTGATCCATTTTGATTTAAGTTTAATGCATACTGATAGACATGGTCTAGTTTTAGTCTTTGGCCTGTAGGAAGCTAGTTTTTCCAGTACCATTTAGTAAAGAGGCTATCTCTCTTCCAGTGAGCATATTTGGCCCCTTTGTCAAAGACAAAGTGGCTGAGTGTGTTTGGAGTTACTTCTGCATCTTCTAATATGTTCCATTGATCCTCTGGTCTATTTTTTTTTTTTTTTTTTTGCCAGTACCATGATGTTTTTATCAGAGTAGCTCTGTAGTATAACTTCAAGTCAGGGATTGTGGTGTCCCCTGCCTTGCGTTTGTTGCCCAGAATTGCTTTAGCTATTCTAGATCTCTTTTGGTTCTAATGAATTTTAGGTTTATTATCTGTAATTCTGTAAGGTACATTCATGGCATTTTGATTGGGATTGCATTGAATTTATATAGCAATTTTGGGAGTATGGCCATTTTCACTATGTTAGTTCTTCCTACCCAAGAGCAAGGGATATCTTTTCATTTTCTGATAGCCTCTTTACCTTATGTCTTTTTGATGGTAGCCATTATAACAGGCATGAAGTGAAATGTCATTATCATTTTTATTAACTTGCATTTCTCTAATGATTAACGATAGAATTATCTCTGGTTTTGCTTCTTTGTCATTTGTAGCTTTCTGTCTGTTTAGATGTCTATTCAGATGTTTTGTTCATTCATTTAGTTTACTTTCCTGCTCTTGACTTGATTTCCTTATATATTTTGAACATTCACTACTTATCAGATGTGTAGTTTGCAAACATTTGCTCCATTCTTTAGACTGTCTCTTCACTCTCATGATGGTTTCCTGTCACAGCAGCTGTTTGGTTCCATGTAGTGCATTTTTCCAGTTTTACTTTTGTCATCCTTGCTTTTAGGGTTATACCAAAATGCCATCCAAATGGGCTTTTTCTCTAAATTTTCTTCTAACAGTTTTGTAGTTTCAGATCATCAACTTAGCTTTTACCCTATTTTTACTTATTTTTATGTGATATAGGCTCTCATTTCATTCTTTTTCCAGGTTTTGGAAATAATTTTTTGAGGAGACTGCTGTTCCCCATTATATGTACTCTGCACCTTAGTACAACCCAGTTAACTGTAGATGCATTAACTCACTTCTGGGCTATTTATGCTGTTCCATTGGTCCTTGCACCTCTCTTTGTGCTGGTACTATGCTGTTTTTTACTTTGTCTTTATGTTATATTTTGAGGTCAGAGAATGTGATGGTTTCAGCTTTAGTATTGCTTTGAATACTTTTCTTGTGATTCTATATGAATTTTTAAATTATTTGGTTTAATATTATTTTAAAATTTTTAGTTAATTAGAATATATTTTCTTCAGCATAATTATGTAGTATGACAATAAAATATTTTAAGTTGAAACATCAGTTTTCTTTAAGCCATTTTCTCATATACACTTTGAATTTTTGAAAACTAAAATAAATTTCATAAATGTAACTCTTTGTAAATGCTTTTTATTTTTATTCATATATGCAAAATATAAAGAGCATGTGTACTTTTTCTAAAAGAAAACAAAATAATATTAACATGAAAAATTAACAGATTTCTTTTTAACTTACCTTTGATAACTATGTACTCTTCCACCATAAAATATAGCCAGTGTTTTGGAAGGGCTGGTATCCTAAGCATCAAATTTAATTGATGAAACTAAAACGTCCAGATCCCTAACATCTACCATGGCTGAAGTGTGGCCTTCAATAAACTGACAATCCATCCTGGCTTTCATTTGGCAAATACCCAGGTAACACTGAACCAACTAACTTTGGGTGAAAGTAGTGTACACCTTACTGCCATCTTCAAAGGATCTGCTGGCCTAAACCCATGTACACACACACACACACACACACACACACACACACACACACACACACACACACACACACACACACACACACACACACACACACTCACACACACTCACACATGATAGACTTCTTGCTAGATTCACAGTCCAGAATTGAGTCATGGGATCACTTGTAGTTGGAAAGGAAGCTGGAGAAGTAGAAAGGGACTTATTTGTTGTCTCAGATCAAGCACAGTCTATAACATAGGCCTATTCATTACCACCCTAAACAAACCTAGCGCTATATTGTCTAGGAGAGAGAAAAAAATAGATGTTAGGTGGGTAGCTAATCACATCTTTCATAATAACTCACCATTTACAGAGTACCTATTATGTGGAAGGCAGCAGACCAAGTCATCTTACAAATCTTATGCCACTTAATCTTTACAACACTATAAAATAGTATTTATAAATGCTGTTTGTTCCCAATTCCTTGTAAATAAGTGAAATAAGCCTCACTAAAGTTGTAAGTACTTTACCCAAGGTCACACAGTTAATAAGTGGCAAGTTGAGATTTGTTCCAAGCTTCGATTTAAAACTCACACTTTTTCTACAATATCACATTACCCCTGTCTTTATACAGCTTAACAAAAGCCTACTTATGGAAAAGTCTGAAGCATCTGAAACTTTGATTTAGGAGCTTACACATTGTCTCTAGATGGGCCAAATCCCCATCACAGTCCCTAAAACAGCATCAGCATTCAAAACACCAGCTTAGCTCCGAGCCTCTCAGTTCCCTAGCCACGCCAGAAACAAAATTCCAGGAGACCCTACTATATGACATTTTAATTATAATTTTGTTGCACCTATAAATTGATTCTGTAACTCAAACTCCAGTACAAAGAGAACTATAAGCATTTCATTCTTAGAGAGTTATCAAAGTATTCTTGATTTACACAGACAACTAAAAGAGCAAAACACTCATTTCTTCCATATTTATTTACTATTCACTTAATATATGATAGACATTCCTTAAAGTGTTGGCAATACAACAGTGACAGAACAGAGGCAGAGTTTCCATCTTCCATCCTAGTGAAAAAGAAAGGCATGATTTCAGATAGTGTGTTATGATGAAAATTGAATACAATGTGATAAAGAATAACCCACAAGTGATTTGAATGAGATGCTTCAAAAGGACTGAGGATGGCACCCTGATTGCTTGTCATCACCTGGCCTTGTATGGGGCAGAGTACTCCAGGCAGTGGGTCTCACATCTCCAGGTATGCGTCTTTGTGGGAACACAAAATGGAGCACTGGTACTGAGAAAAACGGTTGGAAAGATATGGAACCCGGGAGGGATCTGTGCTCTCTTCAAAGAGCAATGGGCATTTTGATAAATTTTAAGTAAACAGAGTGTAAGATGATCTGATTCTCTAATTGCTCTGACCGCTGTGCAGAGCACCCAGGTTTGCCAGGGCGAATGCGACGCCAGTGAGGACAGGTGCCCAGAGCGGTGCTGCCGGAAGCTGCGCAAGGCGGATGGGCTCGGGGGAGGTGAGCTCTGTGTGCCAGTTACCTCTGCAGGAAACTGTGTCCTCATTCTTTCCATTTTATCTTCAATTTACAGCCCCCGGTGTTTTATCACATTCATGTGTATGTTCTCTGTTGAGTTGTGACCACTGTTTTCCTCCTACGTCTTTTTATAATGAGTTCCTTACCAGACAGGCAAAATTTAGTCAGATATTTAGGATTTGCTCTAACTTGAATGGACTGTATCCGTAAGGCAGTCTGGAGCAGTCAGTTCATTCAAACGGCCTCTGAATTCACAGCTCCATCCTTCTTTCAGAAAAAATAAAAAGGGCCAACCTCATGTCTTATTACAGATACAGTCTGTCAAAGGTTAGCTTTGTGTAATTTGCCATAATGAGCTACAATCGTGTGTCTTTTTCTCTGAGTTCTTGCAATTAGGATAATAGAAGTAAGATCCTCCTAAAAACTGGTCTGGGGTTAAGCAGTGTGTTCCTAATTGGAAGTACGAGTGCAGTAAGTGAAGAGAAACACATGTCACTCTGGGAAGCCTCCCGTGTAAATTGTCTATGTCTGACCGCTCGCTCCTTCGGGAAAAACCATCCTAACTTAATTGCAGTGGGAGTTGATAATAGTGCCGGCGGTCTCAGAGCGGAATTTAGATGAGGACTATTACCTGGCCATCTGTTCCGTGCTTTTGTGATTCAGACCCTTCACTATGGTCACTCATCTTCAGAACATGCTTTGTTTATCAAAGTTAAACTTCTTAGATTCTGATGGAAATGAAAGATGTAGGATAAGAATAAAGTGCTGCATAAATGATGTGAGTGTTATTTTCATCAGTTTGGGTAAAGATGACCTTATCCACAAGGCACAAGAGAAACCCAGGGTCCAGCTGTTATCTGGGTAATTGAACAGTGGAGAAGCTAAACTGGATTCCTGAAGCCATAACCCTTCAGGCAGGAAATCTTGGGCTCATGAATCTTTATAGGCCTAAAGACGCTGCTGTAATGGTACTTGAGGATAAACCTTGAGTTTAGGAATGTTCTGAGACTTCAGGTCTGCACAGGTAATCAAGGCAGATTGAATGCTTTCTGTTACGATACCTCAGTAAGACATCCTTGTGCAACTGAAGGAAAAGAAATCCAAAAATACTTAATGCTTTTTAAATCCAGATAAATTTATAATAAAAGCACATGACAAACTCGTTGACTTCCTAGTCTAGTAATTCCCAGGCGTGACTGGGAAGCTTGATCTGAGCTGCAGTAGCAGTGAACTGAAAAGGTTTGGTGTGACTACAAGGTTCTATGGGTCCTCTAGTCGGTGTTAAACCCAGCAACTGAAATAGTGATTTATAAAGTCTTGGGAAAATTGTGTTTTTGCTTCCAGACTTCCACCTCTAAAAAATTAAGTGTCTCCTTGCTATTAAAGACTGTTAACCAGGATTTGAATTATTTATGTTGCTTTCTGTTAAATGACTGTAAAAAATAAGAGTTGCTATCGATTATCACAGTGTTTCTTTTTTCTGTGCATTAGCATATGTTTGCAGTACATGGTTACATGCATCATGGAGAGTTGGTCCATGTACACGACACATCTTAATTCATTTTATATCACTTTCCCTCCCGCATCCTTCCCTCTGTCTCTTGTTCCCCCTTCCTGATTTCAAAAGGTCTACCAACTATCACTATTTGCAGATAACATGATACTTTACATGGAAGACCTCAAAAACTCCACAAGAAGACTCCTTCAATTAATTGACAAATTCAGCAGAGTAGCTGGATACAAAGTCAACACCCAAAAATCAATAGCATTCCTATACACAAACAACAAACAGACTGAGAGAGAAATTAAGGAAAACATACCTTTTACAATAGCATCCAAGAAAATGAAATATTTAGGAATCAATCTAACAAAAGAGGTAAAAGATCTTTTCAATGAAAACTACAGTACTCTGAAAAAAGATATCAAAGAGCATTGCAATAAATGGAAAAACATTCCTTGCTCATGGTTAGGAAGAACCAACATTGTGAAAATGGCCATACCACCAAAATTGTACAGATTCCATGCAATTTCCATTAAACTACCATC
Source organism: Dinomys branickii (assembly GCA_004027595.1). Lineage (NCBI taxonomy): Eukaryota > Metazoa > Chordata > Mammalia > Rodentia > Dinomyidae > Dinomys > Dinomys branickii. The sequence goes on from PVLD010024534.1 coordinate 12,278, forward strand.
AACGTACCTCACAGATCTAGAGAAAACATGCCTTAAGTTCATCTGGAACCAGAAGAGACCCAGAATAGCAAAAGCAATTCTGGGCCTCAAGGTCAAGTTAGGTGAAATCACAATCCCTGACCTCAAATTATACTACAAAGCTACTGTAATAAAATCAACTTGGTACTGGCTCAAAAACAGACCTGAGGATCAATGGAACAGACTGGAAGATGCAGCCACAACCACAAATACACTCAGCCACCTAATATTTGACAAAGGGGCCAAACAAGCCCACTGGAAGAAAGATAGCCTCTCCAATAAATGTTGCTGGAAAAATTGGCTTGCCTCTTGCCAAAGACTAAAAACAGACCCAAGTCTATCACCATGCACCAAACTCAAGTCAAAATGGATCACAGATCTCAATATTAAAACAGAAACACTGCATCTATTGAAAGAGAAGGTAGGTAAAAATCTTGAAGACATAGGAGGAGGCAGAGAGTTCATGAATAAAAACGAAACTGCAAGGGAAACACTTCAAAGAATCAATAACTGGGACCTCATCCTACTGAAAAGTTTTTGCACATCTAAAGAAATCACCAGCAGAGTAAAAAGAAAACCTACAGATTGGGAAAAAATCCTAACTGGCTGTGCCTCAGACAAAGGCCTTCTATCTAGAACATACAAAGAATTAAAAAACATGAACCTGTCCAAATTCAAAGACCCAATCCAGAAATGGGCATCTGAGATGAATACACACTTCTCAGATAAAGAAATACAAACGGCTAATAAATATATGAGAAAATGTTCTAGATCTTTAGTCATTCGAGCAATGCAAATAAAAACAACATTGAGATTTCGTCTCACCCCAGTAAGATTGTCCAGCATCAAGAAATCCTCCAATAACAAATGCTGGCGAGGCTGTGGAGAAATAGGAACTCTGCTGCACTGCTGCTGGGAATGCAGATTGGTGAAACTACTGTGGAGATCGGTTTGGAGATTCCTCAGCAAACTAGGTCTGGAGGTCCCACTCAACCCAGCTATCCCCCTTCTGGGGATTTTCCCAGAAGATCTGAAAACAGCATATCACTGTGATATATGTGGACCCATGTTTATAGCAGCACAATTTGTAATAGCTAAATCATGGAAACAACCCAAATGTCCATCCACAGAGGACTGGATTAAAAAACTGTGGCGTTTTTACACAATGGAATATTGTTTAGCTGTAAAGAAAGACAATCTAGGGGCTTTTATAGGCAAATGGTCACGATTAGAGACCATACTCATAAGTGAGGTAAACCAGATGTGCATGTGTAAACAGCATATAGTATCATTAATGTAGGAACCTGGAGGTGAGAATATAGATCAGGAGGGATGGAGAGAGACTGCTCAAGGGTAGAGAGCAATCGGAATGAAGGGAAGGAGAGTAGGAAGAGGGGGATAGCTGTGTAGGTATGTATGTATGTGCGAGATGGTTGACATGGTTGCACTGTTGTCTCATGTCATATTGATGTGGGAAACAATCGGTGATTATTTGTTTGATCAACCTTGTATGTCTATTTGTATTGTCCTGAGTATACACTTTGAAGCTACCAACATGTATACAACAACCATTGTTGATCCCCTGCCACCTGTAGTTCGATTTTTGTACTATTCTTGTGCCACTGTGTGTATGTTTGTTAGTGTTTTTGTTCTTTTACTTTTAAAATAAAAAAAAAGGTCTACTGCCGTTTCTTATGTTCTCTTTTATTTTTCTCTTTAAATTATTTATACTTTGAATTTTTCATATAAAAGAAACCATGTGATATTTAAGCTTGTCAGTCTGATTTATTTTATGTAACATTATTGTCTCAAGGTACATCCTAGCCATTTTCCCACAAATGACTCAAATTTATCCTTCTTTTTATCCATTCATTTGTTGATGGATATATAAGCATTTCTAAATTTCCATCATTGTATTTTCAATAATGTCAGACTATATTAAATTCTGTCTATTGCTGGCTTCCTTGATGTAGACCTCACTACATGGCTTTTATATCTTCTTACTGGTTGGATAAGTTATCTGGAGCATTGAGAATCTCAGATAATAGTTAAGATTGTACTCCCCACCCCGCCTAACTATTGCTCATGTCACTTGTGCAGTCCTCCCCACCATCCAGACTGTGTAATTTGTCAACCTGGAAAGTAATCATAGTTGTAAATTCAGCCAAGTAACGTTTTTGCAATCCAAACCGATCACAGCATGTCTCTGTCTATCAGTGATTGGGGGGAATAATCATTCTGTTTATCTTCTTTGTGTTCATGGATTTGGCAGACACCGACAATCACAGAACATTGTGAACCAAGAAGAACTCTGCTTGTAAGTGCTGCAAATTGCTATTTTCCTATGTTTTAACTGCCATAAGAAGGAGGGAAATCTTCCACTTTGGAAAGCTTTCTAAAAATTTGCACCAAAAACACTTTGATATTTTCATCACACTGTCAATCTCTTAAGTCAGTTCTGCTAGAGTTCTAGCCTGCTCGCACAGCAACTGGTTGCCTAAGTTGTGAGAGCCTGACCCACTGAGCTCCTCTGTTTTGGAAAGGTCTCTAAATAGAGTCAGGTAACTGTGGCACCAGCGCAAACCCCACACAGGGGCGCGACATCTCTCTTTTCTCTCCCTCTCTTCTTTTTTTATTTCCTCCTTCTTCCCCCTCTTTTTCTTTTCTTGCTTTTTCCGCAAACACCTCTGAGTCTTGGACCAAACTCTTACTACCCCACCCGTGCTGGGTCAAAACTACTGCTTTACCAAAAGATATCTCCAGATTTAATTAAAACCTAGGTGAGACTTCGTACAACACAGGAGAATGAATTTTGGGCTGTTGAAGTACTCCAAAGACAATTCTTCTTGCGGTACTTCAGAACTTCTAAGAGAGAGAGCTAAAACCGATTAACTTCTAAAAGAGCATTCTAAGAGACAGTTAAAACACATTAAAAATGTGTAAGATGTCATGCCAAATCATTGTAGACCAATCATTGGTTTATAGTGAGATATTACTATTTGTTTCCTTTCTGAAATGTAAAACTCTTGTTCTTTTCATAGAATATTTTACTTATTAAATACATGGGATTAAAATGAACACATTCATACATTTAGGGTTCTTTAAAGTAAATTATGAACTAATTCTAGGAACAATTTTAGGCAAGTGTCGTTTGTCAATATAAAATAACCCAGTGCATGTTGTCTAAGAGTTTTCTCCATGTTTTCTTTTCTTGTTTGTGACTGATAGTCTCTTCTGTGTCATAATGAGTATTGCCTCTTGTGTAAGCATAAATTAGGAGAAGTCACTGAGTCTGAGATTAATAACTTCAGTGGTCACTACATTTGAATAATCTAAAAGGCATTTACTTTTGAAAAAACAAAGAACATTTGGCAACGACAACAAGTGAAATTTATTTTGTAGCCAAAGTACTATCAGGTCCGAATCTCTGGTAATTACAGTATACCCCAGAAGACCCTCCCCACTGTGCTCCGCCCAGCCCCAAGGACACAGGAGTCTGTGCAGTATCCCCGCTCTCGCCTCTGCTGGTACCAGTGTTTCTCACCACTGTTGGAAAATACCTGTGCACTACCCTCAGTAATACGTTCAGCAGCACAGTCAAAGAGGTATAGTTACACTTAAGAGTACACAAAACATTTCAAAAGATGCAAACCCACAAGTCTTAAGGAAATCAATTTCTAGCTACTCAACTACCACACACCTCTTTCCTGAAAGCAGTCTGCTTCGGTAGCTGCCCCCCTCCATGAAAAGTCCTTCTCCTCCCTATTCCCTTTTCGCATAGCTTGTCTTCACTTAATCAAAGAAGAGTACATGCCAACCTCCACCCCTGTTGGAGCCAGCCATGCTCTGCCCTGAGGTAGAACAGTCTCTCGAATAAACACAGCAGCACACTAAAATATGTGTGTCATCTCATCTAATTCAAGAACCATAAACTCTCACTGTGTGTCACAGTAAAAATGCATCTCTAAGACAGCTCCATTTTTGGCATTTAATAATTATGAAAATTATAATTTATGTATATTTTGGTCATTTATATATAGCAAAACTAATGATGATATAGAAGAAAACTGTACGTCTTTAAATTCTAAAGCTACAGGAAATTTTTACTGCCGCCATTCAGCTGAACTAAAATGTAGCAGGATATTTAAATTTTGACATAAATTTTGAAAATTTCATTTTCAATTTTCAATGAAAATGAAATTTCAATGAAATTTTCAAAATTTATGTTGCATAAACCTTCGAAAGAGGACTCCAAAATATAGTCAAGTATAAAAATACATTACTGTAAAATATCTCAGTTTCCAATAGAACGGAAAGAATTTCAAGAAGGAAAGAGAATTATTTTTAAAAGCTGGTTGTTAAAGAAATTTGTATGCCTTTTAAAACAGATAATGCTTTCAAAATAAAATTTACAAAAATAAAGAAGGAAGATATATATATTTATATATATATATAAAATATATACACGCACACAGACACACACATACACACACACAAGATAGCTAATTGTACTACTAATTTCTATTGGTTTACTTAAAGGAACAGTTAATGTTTAATTATCTGATCAATCTTGCATACCTTTATCTGGTAATCCAAGCAACTACTTTGAAGATAACACCAAATAATACAACAATCATTGTAGATTTCCTGTCATCTTGTTTTCAAATTATGTATCATTTTTATAGTTTTGTGTTTTTTGTTTTTGATTTGTTTTTGTTATTTTGCTTTTGTTGTTTTCTCTTTAAAATAAAATAAAATAAAAAGATGATACTGGATTTAATACCTTTAAAAGTGAGGGGGCAGTTTCACTTCAGAATGTTAGTTTAAATGAGCAAGAAATTATATCTTTGAAACTGTGTGAACTTTCAATTAAAAGTTTTAATTCTCACATATGAGGGGAACAGAATCCATTCACTTCTCTTACAGCTCATGAGCAGCACAGCAGCACCACCACCAGCCTTGTTACGCTGTGCCCTTGACAGAATCCCACAGGGAAGGCAAGCTCCATGTGGCCTTCAGATTCTCATGGGCAAGCGGTCTTGTCATATTTTTCTTTTCCGACTCAAAGGTTCTCACTGGAAAAAAGAAAATTCCAAGTGGTCTATTTCTCTTCTGCTCTATGTGGGATTAAATTTCTAAAATGTCAACAAAATATAAATGGATTCCATAGGTTACATGTATGTCAGAAAGAGCTTCCAGTATTTCCAAGAGAGTGGATTAACCTTTGCTTCCCATATGATCAACCTAGTGCCACGATCCAGAAAAATACTATATCTCACAACAAGGTACAATAATATCTTATCTAACTAAAATCAATTTTAAATATACACCAAAGACAGACTTGAATGGGAAAAAAGAAATAAAAAACAGAAAGTAGTTGACAGCATACTCGTGAAAGGGAGGGACTGAAATCCAGCTATGACAGTATGAAGTCCTGCAAATAAACAGGATGCACGTGACACCCCCATGGGGTGTGTGTGTGTGTGTGTGTGTGTGTGTGTGTGTACGTGTGTGCGTTTGCCCATGCCTTTCTCACTGCACGACTGTCTAACTTAATTTCCACAGTGGGGTTTGCCAATGCTCAATGTGCCCTGAAGTTCAGTAACACAAAATCAAGAACTTCTTCTCTCAGAATGGCTCAGAAACGAAATCATTGCTAAGAAAACCTAGCTCTTGTAAAAGGAACAGAGGAAAGAGTGAAAGGGAAAAAAAACTGAGACTGGGGAAAAGTTGGGAAAATCAAACGGAAAGCCATCAGAACATGTTATGTATTCTCTGTGGAAAAAATCCTATGGTTAGTTGGAGGGACATAAGCTAAATGAACTGTACACATTCTTGTCATCATTCTCACCAAGCCGTTCAACTGGCACTTCAACAATGGAAGCGCCAGCTGCAGAGCTTTGCAAATAAGCTGGTGGATCAAAGTCATGGACAGTATCAATTTCCTTAGCTAATTGGAGAGATTACCAACCACATTTCAGTGAACCAGTTTTGTGCAGAGTACACTTCTCTAGTGTTTTTGTAAAGACAGGACAAAGAAACAAGTCCAATTTTTGTACCCCGTCCTGGAGGGGGAGCTGCAGTGCAGTTAATGATGCTTAAGCATCTGGGTGATAGTCACCTGTATGGGCATCTTCCAACCCCTGGCAGGCCAGAGTCGTATATTTGTTAAAAATTCATCAAAATAAAATATGTTGACCACATATGGTTAGAAGCATGCTCCCTTTTCTGACTCCCTTTCCCATATACTCTGTGTCCTGTAGGGTAGAGTTAGAGGCAGAAGCAATGATCACGTTTCCCATACATCATTGGAAAACTGCACTGGGGATGGACTGAGTGGGGATGTGGTAGGCTACAATCCATTCTGCAGTATGATGTTACCACTATCCATGTGGGGTAGAAACAGCATGCAAGGTGACTTGTAAGTAATGTTACTTGTGTCTTTTCAGCTCCCTGCCCAAAGGTTCAGGGGTGGGGCTATTGAAATGTCAATGGCTCATGGCCCTGTTGTTTGCGGTGCATGGGAAGTGAGGGAGAAAGAAGTGGGATATGCATGAAGCAAGGAGTCAGCCTGAGGAAATTATTCCAATCACCAGCACATAAACTTTTATCTGTGATAGCTCTTTAAGTCTTATCTATGATTTGCATTTGCTACATGTGGAGAGATGCACATTCTCTGCTGATAGGAATGAGGTGTAGCATGCACGATTATAAACACATCGTTCATCATTTTTCCCAGTTGATAGAAACTGTGGTGGATGGAATACAAAAACCACACTGTGCAAATGGAAAGCAGGACTGAACACAGCAAGTGTGTCTGAGTTATGCGTCACACTTGTAGTTATCAGTTATGCAGTTGTTAGCAGTGAAAAATAAATTTTATTCAACTGGCAAAGACTAAGATTTCTTTCTATTCTCCATGTAGAAAATATTATAAAATCTTTTTTGTATTAGAGGTAATGGGAGGTGGATATACATTTTATATGCAAGTATGGAAGAACCACAACAAAACCCAATATTCTGTATAATTAATACATACTATTGTTTTAAAATGTCATCAAAGAAAGTGAGTTAAAAGAAACACTGGAAGGAAGCATAATATATCAGGCTGTGGACTAATTTAAAAATTTGTTTTTCCTGACTTTAATACTTATAGTATTGGTCCATTTTTAAAAGTTGATATTTTTTGAAATTTCTGTTTATGAATACATGTTAAGTTGTCCTTTGCTCTAATTCCAGAAACTGTAGGAGTTTTATCCTCACCAAACCCCACGTTTCTCTGCTTCCTAAGCCAATGCCCAAGCTATAGAAATGATTCCGCCACCTCCTGCCTCCTGTTCAAGGTGATGGCATGAGTTTTCCCTTCTAGGTGTGAGAAGCAACTGTAGAATTGCTCTAGTAATAGGCAAGAGTTGTGAACATACATTTCTTTTTCTTTGACAGAGTTAAACAAGGGCCCACTCTCTGAATTTCCAGATGTAGTTAAGATGAAATAATAATGTTGAGCCAGTCTTGCCCTGCTTTAAATTAATCACTCCAGGAAGAGACATTAAACCTTTCAGACCACCAGTGTGCAGAAAGCCTTTAGTGCCCTAGACCATATACGCTCCCTGGTTATTTAAGATACAAGGAAAGGTATTTAAGATACAAGGAAAGGTAAGTTCAGCAAATGAGACTGTTTTATGATCCATTTAAATAATCTGAAAAGGAAATTAATACTTTTATTACTTTCTATAGCTAAAAAAAACTTCCTCCAAATCCTGTGTTATTTATGTTATAGTAGATAGGACTGCTCTAACTAAGCCACAGAACCAGAGAAATACTGGAAGGATAGAGGGAGGAACACAGACATATAAATCAGAGTAGAATAAATAAGGAAGGCTGGAGACTAATTTGGAGCTGAAGAAGGACTCCTCTAACAAAGCCTGTAACGGAATACCGTGAGTTTTTGTTGGGACTATTGCAAAGGTGAGCAAAGATGCTGGAGAAAAGTAGGTCTCTGTTCAAATGTTGCCTTATCTAGGGGTCCATCCTCTGTAACCCTGTCCTCTTACCCCATGTTAGTAGCATATCGCAGATGCTTTATGCCCACTAAAATGTAAGCTCCCTGGAGAGCAGAGACTCTGTTATTGTTCTTGCTCTAGTTTTAGTGTCTGATACTAGTATTACTGATACTAGTAAGTACTTAATAATTGTACACTAAATGATCAACTGCAGTGATGAAAAATGCATTTGGTATTGTAATTTTTCCTTGTATTAGTGGATGTAACTCCCAAATCAGAACCTATATGTCTTTTCACTGGAACGTCTGTTCCTTGCTCTTCTATAAATTGCTTGCAGGAGAGAGACTGCACTGTGAAAACAATGCCACGTAAAAAGTAAATTAGATAGTCTCTAAGATGCCTGTCAGAATGATTTTTTTTCCAAAAACTAAGTGCTATGTTTCTTCAGGTTTATGGAAGCCATCAGTTTAGCTGGCTGTACTGACATGCGCTTACATGCTATCAGAGCAGAAGGCATTGCAAAGATCCCTTGTCCCACCAGTTTTCTCCTTGGAGTTCATGAAGCTTCCAGCCTTAGGTTGCTGATCACTCTGTGGGTGTTCTAAAGGGGAGCTGAGGTAATAGACAGCCTGCCGTCCTTTCTCTTTTCATCTCCTGCCATGGCTTCCCATTGGTCAACCAGACATCAGAGGGCAAGGGAACCGTGGTCTGTACAAAGGAACTTACAGAAACATTTCTAAGTTTTCACATAATTTTACTGCTTTTAATTGTAGCTGATTAGCATTTCAAGAAGGATTTATGTCCAGAATTGTTTTACTCTCCCTGTAATAATTCCTGTTTTTTCTTTCATTAGAGAAGAAAAATAGCGAGATGGATGCAAAGGTTCCTTCCTCACTTCCCTGGCTTGCTCAGCCTGTCTATCTCCAGGAGCTACAGATTTTTACACAGTTTTTATGTAACATGAGGAAGCGAGATTAAACCAGGACACCAGTAATTTGCATGTGATATGGCTGCTACTGTAACCTCTCAGAGCTTCAGCAAACACGCTAAACTATGACACATTTGGAAAAAGTAGAATATGTGTCTGAAAGGTTAGGATGAATCGAAGACAGCATAGTGAACACTATGAGTGAGGAAGCCTTTGAGAATGTACAGAATTTTTACAGATAGCTCTGAACTTGCTTTGGTACCAAATTAGAATTTTAAACCAAACAGATTTATGTGTCCAAAACACAGTGGGACCCAAGTGACACCTGAGATATGCTTAAAAATCTCTAGAGTTTCATACTTTAAAAACTTCCATTCTGGTTTTTTGCATAATCTCAATAGTTAAAGACTGCATGTCTAAGTCTATATTCCCTACTGATGCAATTTCAGCTCAGCCTAGCAGTTGTAGTAATAACCGTAATAGCTCCCAGGTACAGGCAGTGGAGTCAGACTGTCTGCGTTTGAATCTCAAGTACACTACTTACAAGCCTGGAAAAGATCCTTACACTCTCTAAACTATAGCTTCTTTACCCACAAAATGGGATTAAGATGATTTAGGTTTATTGTGAGGGTCACATGAATTGATGTACACAAAAAATTTAAAACTACCTAGGACATAGTGAATGCTCAGTAATCTTTATTAAAATCATTGTTACATGTTAAGCATTGGACTGACTTATACAGATCATTACAAAATATTATAACCCTCTGAATTAGCTATATTATTCTCCATTTTATAGGTAGGCAATTTATAATGAAGAATATTTAATAATAGATAATATTCCATGTAATGTCCTCTTGCATTTACATATTAAGTGATCCATGTGATTATGGGGAGATGAATGTTTGACTGAATAAATTAGTAAGTTTTCTCCTTATGGCTTTTCGTAAAATCCAAATAAAAGTGAAGAATAATATCATCTCTTATCTTTGCCATACTTTAGTATTCAGTAGCATTCAGAACTAAGGATTTAAATGCCAATTTAAGTGATGTTTCACTTTTCGATCAGAGAAGCACAAAAGTATTTATAAGAGAGGTAAATATTGTTGCTTCCTGAACTCTTAACACTGAGGTCTTTCTGTCTCATTGCTTTTACAAGCAGCCCTCACAACATATTTTAATGCCAACTGAAAGTAACTCAAATAACTTAAAATACAATTTTGCTATTTCTGAACCAAATAATATAAAAATTTTGTAATAAATAATATCCACTCTTTTTCATTTTCCCATTAATTATGTATTCCCCCAAAACTTCTCATTCTGATTGATGATTTCCTCACCCTGTGGGTGTTTTCAAATTTTTCTCAGGATGCCTTTTGTCCCATCCCAAGACTGATGTTACATGATTTCATTGATATGACCTAATGCCACGTTCTCTCCTTGTTTTGGAGCTGAGTCTCTACTTGGAAGTTAGTATTTAACCCCATCACAGTAACTTTACTTAAGCCAGTCTTTCTTGGAGGTACAGAATGCTTTGCTGACAGTCATTTGAATGTAATGAGCACTAAATGCTCACTTTTACATCTCTTGCCTTTTACTGACTCTAATCTTGGGTGGTTGTTTTCAATTCTTTCCTACTGAGTAGTTCACATTCTTCCACTACATTCAAAGCTATCATAGGAAGTAAGCCTGTGACAGAGTCTATGTATGTCTTCCGAGTGTCCACTGATTCCTGCCAATTGCAGACCACTCTGTTCCTTCCAACCAGATAGTCCATATCACGTTAGCAAGTGTGTGAGATGATGGAGAAGGAGTGAAGACTACAAGATGGGATAGGAGTACAGACCTGACACATCTTTTACACTAAGTTAGATTTGGAGAAAGGTGAACTTCTTCAATATTCATTATTTAAGGTTGAATAAATGACAGCACTGTCTTCCTGTTTTGTAGAGCTCACAGCCTGGTGACTTGTTTGAATTCCTGACCACTTAAATTTGCTAAGAGGGAAGACTTTAAGTGTCTTTACCACACAGGAGCAAACTTAACTATGGGTGATGGTGGAAATGTCAATTAATTTGATTGTGGTAATCATTAGTCAGTGTATATATAAACCCAATTATGCTGTACACTTTGAATATATATAAATTTTATTTGTCAGTTAAATATTGTCTAAAAGAACTCTCTTAACTGGCTTAAAAGGATTTCACACCATTTTGAAAAGCACAACAGCAAGATACAGAAAAGTATTAGTATATTGCATCTTAACATTTTAGAAGTTAAAAGAGCCTGAGTACCTTTTTATCATGTTACCAGGTGAAACAATAGTACAGCGATTACTCTCCTCAGTCTGACGGTTGCTGGCCAACTAAAGAGCATATGCTGGGCCACCTGCCACTCCTCCGTGGCTGCCTGGCCTTAATCGCCATAGAAGTGCGCTCTCTTGGTTTTCTGCCCATCTTCCAGATCTCTCCTCCTCTCCAGTTCTCGTGTCACCTCAGGTCTGTCCCTTTCCCCCAAGCTCAGCCAACAGCCACAGAGGTTTGGACACAGAGAATGGTGGCACCATCCATGTGGCTTCTAGGCAGGCAGGCAGAGAGGAAGGCTGCCTGGACAGTGAACTCATGTGCAATCGGTGAGGCTGACCTCCCTGAAATGTGGAGAATTATTTATCTTTTCTCTCACTTCTGAACAATTTTGGGAAAAGCTGTTGTGTATCTTTAGTTGTAATTCTCTTTGCAGTGTGTTCATTTCCCCTCTCCTCTCCCCATCAGTTTGGCTTCATAGAATTAGAAGAACAGTTAAGCAAGGAGACAGGGCCCCTTGTCCAAAGCCATGTGACCTGTGAGTGGCAAAGCCAGACCAGAACCAAGCTCCACATGCCTCCTGCTCCTCCTGGCAGAGACCGACACGGCGCCCCTTGGCCAGCTTTTTCCATGTTAATCCATAAATAACTCTAGGCTGTTGTTCTCTATAATTTCCCTCATTCTTTGGAGGATGACAGGTGCCCTAGAGGTATGAAGGCAAAAATTCATGCCTGTGTGACAGAGCACACAACCCCTTCACACTCCATCATAGTTTGTGGAAGATCTGCTCTGAGAGCTGTGGCCTCAGGCTTCATTCTGGCTGGGTGTCTGACGGACCGTATGGGAGCTTCTGTGGCCCCAGAGCCTCCTGCCGTCACACAGTGTAGCACTGACACCATTACTCCTCCCCAAGTGATGACTGGTCAGGAAACTACCACGGACTCTATGAATCCTCAGCTGGAGAGAAGTCTGCCTGGTAAGGGATGAAGGGTCCCTTCCATGGTGCCTGAAGCAGGGTAGAGAAAGGAGAAGCAGTTTCGACAGAGGCCTGATAAGACCTGCCTTTCCTATGGGGAAGAAAATCAGAAGTTCAGCAGAGAAACTGAGGGAAATGATAAAAGGAAGGAAAGGAGAAAACAGGGAGGAAGGAAGGGAGAGGGGGAAGAAGGGAGAGAGGTGGGGAGGAAGGGAAGGCAAGAGGATGATGCGACAGGAGTGAAGGACAGAGGAAGAGAGAGGAGGGAGTGAGGGAAGAAAAAAGAAAGGAGGAAGAAAGGCAAGGGCTGGGGATATAGCTCAGTGGAATAAGCGCCTGCCTAGCAAGCGCAGGGTCCTGAGTTCGATCCCAAGTACAAGCTTTTAAAAAAAAAGGAAAGGCAAGAAGGGAGGGCACAGGGCAGTGACAGAGAGACAAGAATTGTTTCGGCAGGCCGATGCCTGTCAGACAAAAAACACTGGTGTCGTAAATTCCTCTCAGTGTTTCTAATGGGATTTTTAATACAGCCTTTGACAATATGTTTTTTCCGTTCTTTTAATGACATAACACCCACAGTGTAGCCATGGAGCACCTGAACTCTGTACATTTCTGCAATGCACAAAGAAGCCAGCCATCACATCCATTTTCCGGGATTTCTGAGTGCATCACAGTGAGAACTACAGGCCCTGAAACTGAGGGGCGCCACACAAAGCTGTCTGTACATCATCTGTGACCGGCCTGAATCCCAGCCAAGGCGGATCTTTTAAAAAATAATAAAATAAAGTACTGTGTTTTTTAAAGGAACATTATAT
>PVLD010024535.1:0-25316 GCA_004027595.1 Dinomys branickii
TGCATGTCTGTATATGGGTCCATACATCTACAATTCGAAGATATCAATGGATAAAGCAACAACTACTGTTGAGACCATATCACCTTGTCTATAGATTAGTTGTGATTGTACTATTTTCTATGATAATGGGTGTCTGTTTGTCAATATGTTTTTGTACTTTTATGTTTCTAAAATTAAAAAAAAAAAAAAAAAAAAAGATGGCCATATTACCAAAAGTGACTTTAACATTCAATGCAATCACCATCAACATACCAATGACCTTCTTCACAAAATACCAACTACAAAAGACAACCCTAAATTTCAAATGGAAACACAAAAGACCCGGAATAGTCAAAGAAATCCTAAGGAAAAACTACAAAGCAGGAGGCATCACAACACCAGATTTCAAATTATGCCACAAAACCATACTAACAAAAACAGCATGGCATCGGCACAAAAATAGACACAAAGGCCAATGGAACAGAATAGAAGGCACAGAAACAAACCCAACAACTGAAGCCATCTGATTCTGGACAAAGGATCCAAAATTATACCTTGGAGAAAAGACTATCTCTTTAACAAATGGTGCTACAAAAACTGGATATCTACTTGCAGATTTTTTTTTACTTGCAGAAACTAAAAGTAGATCCTTGTCTTACACCTTTTACAAAAATCCATTCAAAATGGATCAAAGACTGAGATATAAAACCTGAAATATCTCTGGAATGAGAAACTGAAGGTGTAAGTAAGAGTCAAAATGTATAATAGATATTGGCACATGGGAGAAAATGTTCAAATGAGGAGAACAAGGAGGGAGGGAGAAGGAAATCAAAGGAAAGAAAGGACAAGGAAGAAGAGAAGAGAAGGCAAAATGGCAACTGAGCTCCGGTGAATGCGGAGAGGAAGAGAGTTGAAGGGAGGGGGAGAGGGATGGGAGAAAAGGAGCCGGGCGTATGGTGCACAGGCGCCGATTCCCTACGACAGACGCCAGCACTATGTATATCTACAAGGTACCAGTAACGTTTTTAAAGAAAAAAACACCCAGAAATTTCAAAACTGCCAAAAGAAAACATACAGGAAACACTTGAAGCCGTACGTACTGGCACAGAGTTCCTGACATCCTGAATAGGACCCCCATAGCATGGGAAACAATAGAAAGAATCAATGAATTGGACTACATTAAATTAAAATTTCTGTATGGCAAGGAAAACACCTAACAGAATAAAGAGATAGCCTGCAGGGTGGGAGAAAATCTTTGCCAGCCCTCTTCTGTCAGAGGGTTCATATCTAGAGTATATAAAGAACTCTAGAACCTTAGCACCAAGCTAAGTTGACATATTGATAGTTCAATCAATAAATGGGCAAATGAACTGAACAAGTATTTCTCAAAGAAAAAGTACAAATGGCCAATTAGTATATGAAAAAATTCAGTATCTTAAACCATTAGGGACATACAAATCAAACTCCACCCATACTCCAGCTCACCGCAGACAGAATGGCGATCAGGAATACAAAAAACGATAAATGCTGGGAGAACGGGGAGGACCTTTGAATATTGCTGCTGGGATTATAAATTAGCACAACCATTGTGGAAACCAGTACGGAAGACCAAAAGCAGAGGTACCATCTAATGCAGTCGCACTGTTCCTTGGTGCACACCCAAGGAATGAAACTCAGCAGACTGCAGGACACCTGCACACCTATTTCATTGTGGCACAATTTACAGAGCTAAGATGGGACCAGCCTAAGTGCCCATGACAGATGAACGGATAAAGAAAACGTGGGATACATCCACAACGAAGTATTATTCAGCCGAAAAGAAAAACGAAACTTTGACATTTGCCATGAAAACAGATGGATCGGGAGATCATCCTGCTCAGTGAAATAATCAAGCTTAGAAAGACAAACATCATATGTTCTCTCTAATGTGCATCCTCCGAAGGAGACCACAAGAAAGTAGAAAAGACTAACTCTGCCGGGCGTGGTGGCGCACACCTGGAATCCCAGCACCCGGGAGGCTGAGGCAGGACGATGGTTGTGAGTACCAGACCAGCCTGGGCTACAAAGTGACCTCAAGGCCAGCCTTAGCTGCCTAGTGAGAGCTTGTCTCAAAAAGACCAAAAAAGAAAAGAAAAGAAAGAAAGGAGACTAACAACAGGAAGAGAATGAGAGGGAAGGTGCGGTAAGGGAAGGTAAGAGGTGGGACAGATACCATCAAAACATCGTTCAAACCTCAGAGGGCCGGGACGCAGCTCAACGGCACAAGCGCCTGCCTGGCAAACCCAAGGTCCCGAGTTCCATTCCTGGTACCACCCCCAAAAGTAACACGGGGAGGCGAAGGTAAGTGGGCAAATGGGGCTGAAACGGGTCCAAGCATATCACGTGCGCGCGCTGTCACAATGGAGCGCGTTACCCTGCACAGCCGCTAGGTATGCATTAAGAGACGTGCGAGAGGGACGCTGCCGATAACCCTGTCACAGACGTCTGTGTGTGTGCGAGGCGTGTCGAGCGTGGGTGCGCAAACAGAAGAAATCTCCCTGAAAGTCCTTCAGAAAGTCCTTGCAAAAGCACTTATCTTAGACAGGCAGACATGACCCCCACACACCGCTTCATCGTTCCCAGCTCAGTCCTGACTGCTTTTCACAAGAACAATTTTGTGTCAGTGCCATCAACCTTCACAGTTACCAAGCTGGAGCAGGGGCAGGGATTTCAGCTTCTCTCTATCTCAGCTCAACAGTCACAGCTTAGTTCTGTTTCGTTTTTATTTTGAGTCACCTACATGTTTCCATAATAAGAATTTAACTGTAAAACTCTAAAGTAAGCAAATCTTTCTCTCCTCCCAAGCACAGAGAGGACCTTAGAACACAAAGGTAGAATACGATCCTTAAAGCTCATGTTTTATTATTATCCAATAATTTTTGTTCTCTATTGTTTTTATTTTGCCCTCTTAAATTAGGTATTATTCACTCATCTGATTCTGTCAGGTTATATTTCTGGATTCCACTCTATCCCTGGTGGGTATGTTGAATCTAATGCCAGTATGACAATCATTTAAATATTTTTTTGGTACTCAGGACCTTGCCCTTGCCAGGCAGGTGCCTATGCTGCTCAGCTATATCCCCAGCCAATTTAAGTATTTTAAACGAGGTATTCTAAGTCCTCTAATTTGGTTCTTTCAATTGTTTTTTTTTTAAGAAGAGCAAAAAAAAACACACAGGCAAAAACAAAACAACAAAAGTAATAAAAACAATACAGAATTTAAAAACCAGGTGATAGCTCTGATATATGTGCACCCATGTTTATAGCAGCACAATTTGTAATAGCTAAAATGTGGAAGCAACCCAAGTGCCCATCCACAGAAGACTGGATTAAAAAATTGTGGCATTTTTATATAATGGAATATTATTCAGCTATAAAGAAAGACAATTTTGGGGTCTTTGTAGGCAAGTGGTCAAAACTGGAGTCCATACTCATAAGTGAAATAAATCAGTGGTACAAGTGCAGGCAACATATTGTATCACTGGTATAAGAATCCGAGGGTGGGAATATAAACTAAGAGACATGAAGGAAATCTGTTCAAAAACAAAGAACAGATGGGATGAGGGAAAGGAGAAAAGAGACAACAATGTATGTATGTATATATGAATATACATATGTGCAGGAGGGCTAACATGGTTCTACTATTGTATTATATCACTTAATGCTAAGGAATAATAGATGATGGGTTATTTGATCAATCTTGTATGTCTGTATGTGTTATCCTGAGCACACACTTTGAAGATATCAATATGCAAAGCAGCAACTATTGGTGGGTTTTTTTTGTTTGCTTGTTTTGTTTTTTGTCTTTGGTTTTTTTGTTTTTTGTGTTTTTCTGTTGTTGAGAGGATTAATTGTCTGACCAATTTTGCATGTCTGTATCTGGGTTCATATATATACACTTCGAAGATATCAATAGGTAAAGCAACAACCACTGTTGAGTCCATGTCACCTTGTCTGTAGATCAGGTTTGATTGTACTATTTTTATGCTAATTTGTGTCTGTTTGTTAATATGTTTTTGTGCTTTTATTTTTTTAAAAATAAAAAAATAAAAATAAAAAAAACAGGTGATAGGAAGTTAACAATAGTTGTTATAATACATATTGTTATCTTGAAAGTAGTTGCTCAGATCACCAGACGTAGGCATGCAAGGTCAATCAAACAGTAAGCATTAACTGTCCCTTTCAACACACCAACAGAAGTCAGGGGTTTCTTTCAATTATCTGGGCTCTTGTGAGTCCTTTGTATTTTCATATAAATTTTTAAATTGACTCGTCAATTTCTTCCAAAAGGGTTGCGGATATAGCTCAGTGGCATAAGCGCTTGCCTGACATGCCTGAAGTCCTGAGTTAGATTTCCAGTACCAAAAAAAAAATTTCTTCCAGAAAGCTAAGTAACATTTCTATTTGGATTGTATCGAACCTATGGACCAATTGGAAACTTCAGACATTACAACTGGACAGCCTCATATGTGTCTTCATTAACTTACTCAGTTTTAACTTCTCCCAGTAATGTTTTATTGCTCTCAGCTGTATGGCTTTTGCAATGTTTTCCTTTTTCTTTTCTTTTTTTCTTTTCCAGTAGTCAGGATTGAACCCAGGCCTTCACACTGAGTTCCACCCCCAGCCCCCTGTGTGTGTGTGTCTGCAGTATGTGACTGTTACATTCTTGTGGGGAGCTGGTGCAGACACATGACACATTTTAAGGTTTTGTGTGTCTCCTTCTCTCCCCTGCCCAAGTCCTTCATCTCTGGGCCTCTCACTTTTGTAAAACATCTGTCCCCCTGTTTTCTGCTACATATCTTTTATTTTTATCTTTAACTGACTTTTATTTGGGCTTTCCCATATGAGAAACCATGTCATAGTTAAGTTTGTGTATCTGATTTATTTTCACCTTATCATTCCAAAGTACATCTATTTTCCTAGAAATATCTCAATTTTATTCTTCTTTATAACAAAATAGTACTCCATAATGTATAGTTACCTTGTTTCCTTTATCAATTCAATTGTTGATGGATCATAGGCCACTTCCAAGATTTAGCTATTATGAATTGTGCTGCTATTAACATAGGTGTTCACATAGTACTTAATATGATGTCTTTTGAGATTAACAAATACCAATTGTATACCAATATCTCTAAACAAAGGAAGATGAGGGAATACTGCTGGATTCATTATTTTCTGCAGCCAAAATTACTTTAAGAACACAGCTCCTCCCACCAAAAGAAAAAGAAAGAAAACTACAGACCCATATTTTGAAAGAGCTGGGTGTGGTGGCACATGCCAATAATCCCAGCACTCAGGAGGCTGAGGCAGGAGGATATTTGCAAGTTCAAGGCTAGCCTGAGCTACAAAGTAAGCTCAAGGCCAGCCTGAACTGCATACAGAGTCTCTCTCTGAAAAAGACAAAATATATATATATTTTTAAAGATTTTTACACCTATGTACATGAAAAAATTTCATTGGGAATTAAAATTTTAAATAGCATAAAAATATAAAATACTCAACAAACTATGTGAGCTAGGACAATCTCTTAGAAAATATCTAGTAAGGGAATAGCTGGGTTGAATGTGATTTCTAGTTTTAGTTTTTTGACGAATTTCCACTGATTTCCATGGTTTTACAAGTTTACATTGGAGAGATGTGCAAGCATTTGTTATTGCTTGATTCCTTCATGATGGCCATTCTTTTTGAAGTAAGGTGGGATCTCAAGTGTTGTTTTAATTTGCATTTCTCTAATGGACAGCGATGTCCAACATCTTTTCATGTATTTATTGGCCATTTAAGTCTATTAATTTCATTTGCCTATCTTTTGATTGGGTCTTTTATTTGGGGATCTACTTTTTCAAAATTCTTTATTCTAGATATTAGTCCTTTGTCTGCAGAGTAGCTGGCAAAAAAGTTTTCCCACTCTGTAGATTGTCTCTTCACTGCGTTGGTTGTTTGCTTGGCTATGCAGAAGCTTTTTAATTTGATATAAACCCCTTTGTTGACTCTTGATTCTCTTTCTTGGGCAATTAACAGTTCTGTTCAGACAGTCCTTGTGTATGCCTATGACTTCAAGAGATTTGCCTATTTTGTCACCCAGCAGGTTAAAGTGCTTCTGTTTTAATATTTAGATCTTGAAACCATTTAAATTTTAGTTTTGTCCATGGTGAGAGATATGGGTCTAGCTTCAATCTTCTGCATGTGTTTAGTCAGTGGTTTCCCAGTGGTATCTACTGGTATTTATTAAAGAGTCTACCTTTCCTTTAGTGTAGCTTTTCCCAGCCCAGTAAAAAAAAAAAATTTCTTTTTGAGATAAGACCTCACAAAGTTACCCAGATTGAACTTTCGATAGTCCTACTCAGGCTTCTCAGGTATTGAGCTGTGTTTTTATGCTTAATTTCAATTAATAATTATGTTTTTTCATGTACATAAATGTAAAAATTTCTAAAAATACTGGTCCGCAGTTTTCTTGTCTTTTGGAAGGGGCTATGTTGTTACAGTAATTTTGCCTGCAGAAAATAATGAATCCAGAAGCATTCCCTCATCTTCCTTTGTTTAGAGAAAGTGGTAAACAATTGGTATTGGTTCCTAGCAAAGACAAATGCATTTAATCTTTATAGATTGACTTTGCATTTCAGTTATTAGTTCTAGGCTTGTTTTTACTTTTTTGAAAGATTTTCTACACTGATGATGTCACCCATGAATAAATGAAGTTCTATCTTTTGATAGCCGATGTACATGCCTTTTGTTGCCACCGTTAAGAGTTATTTTGCAGTGCTGAATAGAACAGATCTCACTAACTGATTCCTGGTATTCAGGGGAAAACATTCAATCTTCTACCATTTAGTAGAATGGCAACTGTAGGTTTTCAGTGGATGCCCTTTATCTAATTGAGGAAGCTTCTTTTTATACTTGTTGGCAGTTTCCATGGTGAGTAGATACTGAGTTTGTCATTTCTTTAAATATATTGAAATGATCATATGATTTTTTAGTCTAAATTCAGTGTCACACTGATTGATTTTTAAATGTTAAATCTATTTTGAATTCCTGTAATAAATCCTACTTGGACAAGATGTACTATTCTTCTTATAAATTGTTAGATTCACTTTGCTCAATTTTTGTCAGCCTTTTACATCTATGTGCATGAAAAATATTGGTCCGTAGTTTTCTTTTGTCTTCTTTTGAATGTGATGTCATGTAATTCTGCCTTAAGAAAAATGAGTTAAGAATTATTTCCTCCTCTTCCTTTATCTGGAGAAATTGGTATGTTTTTTAATTCTGGTATATTTCATCAGTGAAATCACCTTCATATGGAATTTTTCTGCTCCCTGCTAGAACATCTTAACCTACAAATTAAGTATCTTCAGCAGGATTCGTATCACTCACCCTTAATGGAAACTGAGGCACAAGTGGAAACAAATTTTATTTGGGCTCATCAGAGTTCCACCTCAGGAAAACAGAGGTTCAAACAGACTTGACTAGGTGCTCCAGAGTCATACAGATTTGCAACTAGTTTTAAGGGCAAAAACCACAAGTCAGGGGGAATGATGTTAGTTTCTCGTCAAGAGTTTAGATTCATGCAAGCAATTAGCAAGAAAGAGATTGGTTAACTTAAAGAATATAGGTAAACTAGCTCTCAGAGAGCAAGCAGGAAACAGAACGAGAAAATAAACGCCTGGGGAGGGAGGGAGGGAGCGGCAAGATGGCCAGTGTTCCCACTAATGATCCTCTCCTCAGCGCACGCGCACTGCGGCGGGGGCTTGGTGGACGGTGTCTCCCCGTGCGCTGGGACAGGGCAGCCCCTCTCCAGAAGTCCCTCGGTCAGAGGCGAAGGCAGCCTGGTGAACTCTCACCCTAACATTGTACTGGGTGGTGGGGGGCTTTATCTGATTAGCCTGTTGAGTTTGATTTCTTCCAGGGCAGCATGTAAGTTTTCTTTGTGTTATTTTTTTCTCTGTTGCTATCAGCGGGTTTCTTGGGCCTATGGTTTTGGGATTTTCAACAAATGTAAAAAATCTACAAACATTACTTTTCCGTATTTCTGTCCCTCCCCCCTTCCTTCTCACACTTTGGTGCGCACAGAGACTGTTTGATTTAGTCCCACGTCCGTCAAGAGTAGCTTTTTCAGTCTTTTTGCTCTCCTGACCTCATTTTCAATTCCCTGCTGTTTTCAGGCTCCCGTTCCTTTCTTTCTCGGAGCTTAACCTGCTGCTAATCCAGCAAGGCGTGTATCTCACTCCTCATAACACCACTTCTATCTCCAGAAACTGCATTTGTGTCTTAATATCTTGATTTATTCATCATAGTCACACCTTCTCTATATTAATATACTTTTTTTGCCATCTCTGAGTTTACTTCCCTTTGATGACTTTTCTCCTGTTTGCGGCTCCTTTTTTTCTTGTTTGCAGGGTTTGTGATTTTTTAAATTGGATGCTAGACACTGTGACTTTTACATTATGAACTGAATTAATTGTGTTCTTTTAAAGTGACTTGACACATAGGTTACTTAAAACAATCATCCGTTCACGGTTTGCTTTTCAAATTATTAGCACAGGGCCAGAGCAGCCATTACTGTAGGGCTAATTTAGCTCCACAAAAATAAGACATGATGTTTCTGGGATCTCCATTCTCCTTTCCACATAGAGCCGGTCTCTGCTCTGCACATGAGAACACGCACTCTTCCCACACAGAAGGCAGACAGCACGGACAATGGGCGCCTCTCAGCCCTTGGGGTAACTGCCAGCCAGGACACAGCTTCAGGGCAGGTGAGCCCAGGGACACAAGTATGAACCACTGCAGAGAGATGCCATCAGGAGAGGGGCATTTGTTTAAAGATTCTTTCCATTTCCTCAATTTGTGATTTTCCATATCCTTAGTTCCCCTGGAAACGCACTGCCTGGGGAACACACAGCCTATATGTCTTTCAGTGGGGCCAACAGCTTCCAGAGAGGGCTGGACAGAAGCTGACAGTGCTCTGCACCTTGGGAACACATCTTTACCTGTTCCAGATGCCACCGACTATTGATCTGGGATGGGCCACAACTAGCCCCTTCAATTCCTAGGAACTGCTTGGTGTTTCTCACATTTTAGTAAAAATATTACTCTATTGTCTGGGAGGTAAAATGAGGTTGAGGTTTCCTGAGACAAAAATAAGAGACAGTGAAAACGAAAAGCAAAAATGCCAAACTGAGACTCCTGAGCTGCTGGGAGTACTGACACCCTCAGCACCCGTGAGAGCATGGGAAGCCGGGGCTCTAGCAGAGCTCTCCGTGGCAATTTATGTGTCACCCCACTATTTCAGGCAGAGCGGCAGCTCTGTGCAGTTACATGCGACCTTGCCTCAGCGGTGTACTCCTGACAAACTTGAAATACATGTTGAAACGTTTTGTGTTAGTCCCTCTGACATTACCTATTAATCAGCTTTCAAAAAGGAAAGGTTTGTTTGGGTTCGGTTTCAACGGTTTCTGCCCAGGCTGTTGGGCCCTTGCTTTGGGGGCAGTGGCAAAGCAAGACACGACACAGTGCACAGCACAGCAAAGCCAATCACCTTGTGGCTAGGACACATAAAGAAAGTGAAAGAGGGAGAGAGGACTTCCAGGATCCCTTTCAAAGACACACCCTAGCAACCTCAAGCCTCCCTCCAGGCCTCGTCTCTTACAATTGCCACCACCTCCCAGAAGCTGGGACAAAAACCTTTACCACAGGGACTAGAGCACCCGTGCACCTGTTCTAATATTTAACACAGAAACATGCACCTGGAGGACTCACTTACCATGATAGGGTACTGCTCATAGCACAAGCATCTTAATGTGGCAGTTCGGGTCAGAAGTTAAGCACCAGTGAGCAAGGAATTCTGGTCTAATTATCAGTCCATATCCCGCAGTAACATCTTTTGTTGAACTTTTTCTCCTAGTAAGTACACACAAATGATGTGTCCCATTACCCGTCCCCTCACGAAGCCACACGTAATATGCTTTCTGAAGTGGCTACAATTGTCCCTGTCTTATTCCTTTGTCTATCGAGGGTTTTGCTTGGTTGAGCAAAGGTCACTGTGCTGGCTCCTGTTCCCAGACCACTCTCTCTGAGTGACAGTGAGACCCCTAAAACAGCCACTGTGATTAAGATGCAAAGCCATACAGATGCTGGGAGTGTCTGGAGAGGAAGGAGGAGCCAAGAGACTGGGACAGCCCGCAGAATTTTCCCCAGGGTACGCGTGATTCCTCAACGTTGCAGCAAGCTCATGAATGTCAACGCACCAGATGTTCACAGGGCCAGAGACAGGTCCCTTTCATCAGAAATTCTCAGAGGCCCGCTAACCCAGCAAGGAGCAGCACTGCTGCACTTACCTGGAGACGCCTGGTCAGATACCTGGGCCCGACACACATACTTGCCTTGAGTATTCAGAGTACAAGAGGCAGGAATTATTCAACTATATTAAAATAAACGTCTAGATACATTTTATGCTATTCATCCTACTGAAGGAGGAAAAGCAATCACATCCTGCCATGTGGCACTGGCTCTGTACAGCAAACTTCAGAACAGATTCCTCTTGAACACAAAACTGTCAGCCTCCTAGGAAAGCCCCTCACTCTGAAATCACCTGTGAAATTACCTGTGACTTGGTAAGGCAATGTATATGCACCCAACACACAATCATGTGCTGGAATCATTTTCCTCCCATACTTATAATAAAAGCTGAAAAATACCAGATCAGAACTTTGGAATCTACCAATTCCCAAACATTTTCAGGTTTGAAAAGGCCTGAACTAAGAAGAAAAATAAACATGAGCTGGTGACCGCGTAGTGGTGATGCAAGGCGCTCGCCACTGCTGCGTCCACTCAGTCCTGCCAAGGACGATCCCGCTAGAGGAGAGGTGGTCAGAGGCAGCGGCTGAGAGGACAGCAAGGACCGCCTCGCTCCTCCAGGAAAGCAGGTGCAAGACCTGATTCCACATGTCAGTGTGGATCCTGTGGGCCGGAGAGGCCCACTGCTCACATGGGAAACATCTCCCCACACTTCAAGGGATGAAGAGAGGCTTGGCCAACCACCCGCTTTCTCAGAATAAGCAACTGCACACTTCATGGCGGCCTGGGAAGAGCAGTTACCCACTGCCAGCGGGGTTCTCAGAGAGGGTGGGTTGTAAGTTTACTGGCCAGTCTCCTGCTTGCTGGGCTGCTTGTCTGCTTCCTTTCTCTGGCTCTCTGCTGTCTAAAGGCCAAAAGAACTCAGTTCTCATCTCTCAACCCTCTTCTCATCCCTGTGAAGATCTTTTCTACTACAGTATTGCACTTGGCACGGACAGTCCTGGTGTCTCCTCCTCTGGATTTGCATTCCCACACGATTCTCACTCCAGGCTGCACTGCAGGGGCACAACATATATTTTGTCATAAAGGTACAGAATTTGAGTGTATAATACCCACGTTTATTATCTAGAATATTTCTATTGATAAATTAATTTTAATGAGTTTAATAAAAATACTGAACAATAGTACTTAACAGGAAAAAATACTGCAAAAAGTACTGAATTTTTAATATTTATTGAATGTTCATGAACAAGCTTCAAAATTTTCAACATCAATTGTCTTTTGGTGTACAAAGTTTAAAAAAATAACGACAGAAATAAATTCCTATATGAACTACAATGAAAATACCAGTAGAACTCTACAAAGAATAATCTTTACTTCAATTATCACACATAAGGCGGTCTTCACACAACAACAGCATGTTCCATACACATGTGTTGCTTACACTGACAGCACACGTGTTTTACTTTCCTGGCTTTTTTGTAGGACATACTTGGCATCATGTTGGTCTTGCTGCTTTGTCCAGAAGTTCTTATTATGTTATATAATATGTAGTTTGTAGTAACAAAATACCAATAAACTAATTTCACATGCATTGCATGTTTATAATGAACATCAATGTTTTCATATCAACTGCATACTTGCTTACAAAACCTAAAAGATGACATCAGAAATAAATTCCTATGTGAACTACAATGTAAATATACGCAAAAGTCTACAACAGAAATAATCTTTCCTTCAAATGCCACACCCAAGGCACTCTTCACACATGACAACTGCATGAACCATGCACATGTCTCACATACACTGACAGCACAAGTGCTTAGCTTTGCTTTCCTGTGTGGCAGGCCATTCTCGTCACCTCTCTTCGTGTTTTGTCAGGAGCTTCCTACTCTATTGTACAATGTGCAGTTAGCAGGATTATGATATCAGTAACATAAAACATCAAATGTGTGATGAGTGCCTAAAATAGACAACATTTTCACAGTTTATTTGCTTACAAGAAAAGGTAACAGAAATAAATTCCTATGGGAACTGCAATGTAAACACATACAAACAAAAGTCTACAACAGAATAAATTTTGTTTTACCTGTCACACTCAAGGCAGGTCTCCACACGACAGCTGGATGTTCTGTACACAGTATCACTTACACTGATAACAAGTGTGTTTTGTTTTCCTGACCCTTTGTAGGGCACAGTTGACAGCATTTTGGTTTTCCTGGTGTTACAGAAGGTCTTTGTGATGCTGCACTTGGCTGTTCACTGTCAGCTCATCTGTGTGCATTACAATTTGTTAGAACAGTTCGCTGGGCAGAAACATTTTGTTTTTTCTCTGCTGTATATGACCTCTTATAAATTCCAGTCCCAATCCTTTAAGAAAATTTCTCCCTGATATTTTACCCTTGTCATTTTCTTTGTAAACTATCAAGCTGTTCATGCCACACATTTAGGCTTGAGTAAAACAACCATTGGCCAACACCTTGTGTTTTGAGTGACATCAAAGTTGCTCCCTAGCTCATCAGCAACATCTCCTCCACCTTTGGTTTTGGTGCAGAGAGTGACTCAGGCTTCCATTTTGTCAAGGTTTCCTTATCAATGTTCCATCATGGTGCAGTGTTGACATATCTACAAGCCCAGTGTTATATCTTTCTGAAATCCAAAAATTGTATGATACAATTCTCTCTTTTGAAATTACAACATTTCATTTGGAATTTCTGCTTTGTTCCTCTGCAGAGTTCCTATGCTGGTCAACTTGTGCCCAGTTAACAAATACATCAATCAGAAACTGGTAAACCAATTATCAAAGGTAACATTCTGATAAGTTGGGGAGATGGAAGTAACAAGTCTGTTCACAACATCGTTAGATTTATAACTATATAAATAAGGACCTAGTGGCTACATTCCAGGATAAATTTCTAAATTGAAAGCATGATAAATCTTCAGATCTACAAGGGCATAAATTTTTATGCTGTATTTTAAAGGGCTTTTGGGGCTGTGCCTAAAGCTACAGCCACCATGAAATGTTGCAAGATACTCATCTATAGATCAACAGTCATATATTCACATGGTATGTAAATTGCTTGGCAATTACCCACAAATCTCACGAACAGTGAGGAGATAGCAGCCAGGTTATCAGTTCTTTTTCTTTTTTAGTGGGAAGTTTTGTCATCAAACTTCAAGCAAAGGCCCGTCTCCCTCGCTCCTCGGTCTCTGCAAGGTCGCCTCTCTGACAACCCACGATCAGAAGTCCACTTCCTGGTGTTCACAGTGGGTGTGGGCACTTGCACATCCAACATGAAGCCTGGCTTCCTCTTTGCCAGTGGAGCCCCCTATGTCCAGGTGCTTCCGTTCCTACATCCGCTCCAGGGAAGACAGAGCTATGGCCAGGTCCTGGTTATAAGGCAAACAAGGTCACGCTATTGAACCCCACTGCTCTTCCAACTGACCATGCACTTCTCGAGGCCAGTGAGAAGTGACGCCTATAGGGATTTCTAGATACAGAGAGATGTGGAGAGTCTGTAGTGAGCCTGTGTCCAGTAGGGGGCTGGTGGCCTGCAGGGGCAGGATCACACAGGTGACAGATCTGAGAGCTGAGAACACAATCAGGACACCTGTTTTTCCTAGGGGATACAGCGATTTTTAAAGCTAAGTGGTGTCATTTTCTACAGCTTGCAGCCAAAAGCATCTTAAAGGACATTAAAGGACACGTGTCTATAAGACAGTAGACCTCATTACACAACACTATATATTTTGCAGGCCAAATGGCTGAAACAAAAAATGCTGCTTCTATTTTCTAGGGTCTTACAGTGAATGAACTGTACAGTGAAAAAGTGCAATGAACTGTAGGCCTGGGGTTCTCTTGATCTGTTGTGATCACATCCATCTGGTCAACATTTTCATCAACATACAGACGAGGACATAAATGGTATTAAATATGCAAGTGGTCTGAGTAGAGAAACAATGCTAATAAACTAATAGTTTCAGGTTTTGAGAATCCCAACAGAATTTATGTGTGCATTAAAAGCATAACTGTCATGACCAGATGTGATTATTCCACAACTGTCAAGGTTTCTTGGCACTAAGAACTGCGTGGATTAATTTGAGGGCCACCTCAGGAGATCACATGAGGTCGCACATGAACTTCCACAGTGCTATTCCAATGGGCACCCCAAGCACATGGACAAAATTCAGTGTCTGTCACCGACCGAGGGAAACAGGTCATGGAGGAGGAAGAAGGGCATCCAGGAAGTGTCCCAGGCCAACACCTCACTCCCACAACAGTGAAATCCTGGGGACACTACCTTTCAGGTTAGGACTGACAAAGATGGCCCGTTCAGTACAGCATCTGACGAGTTCTGGACAATAACTGATGGGGATCAGTTCGGTCTACAGTGTGACTCAGTGTTAGGAGCACTTACCAGGCATGCAAGAAGCCCTGGGTTCAATCACCAGTGAAGACGGAATATGCTGAGGGCCTATTATTTATGAGCATTGTCTTTAACCTCCACCACTCCATACAGTAGGTACCATCATTTTCCAGTTTTATACACAATGAAGCTAAAGCCAGATCAACTTGGTAATACCTACCTGACAGCACGAGGCAGAGCTTCCACATGACCCTGTCTCTGTTAATGATGTAAAGCAGGTGAGACACGCATACTCACTGAAGAGAGGAAAACTGTCACCATTTCTCGGGTATGTGACCAAACACCCAGGAAAAGGTAAAATAAAAAAAAAAACTGTTACATGTCATGACAATATGACATAATGACCATGTGCAGAGTAATTATTTACATGTCATTGTAAAAAATATTCCTGTAAGCTACCCGTAGTGATTAGAAAATGTAACAGAAAATTCTTTTCACAACAAAAACTTAAAAACTAGAAACCAGGTGTGATGGCACATGCCTGGAATCCCAGCACTCTGGGAGACTGAGGCAGGAGTACTGTAAGTTCTAGCCCAATCTAGGCAATTTAGCAACTTAAGGAGACCACCTCAAAATTTAAAAATAAATTTTAAAAGATAGGTTGAGAATGTAGGTCAATGCAAAAGCCGTAGATTCATCCCCTAGTACCGCAAAATATACATATGATGAAAAAGCAAGTCCAAATAACTTCAGTAAGAATTTGTAGAATCTGTGTGTTGAAGCTCTGGTGACTTGAGACACAGTGTTTAATGGAGAGAGACTTCATTCTGGAGGAGATAGAAATACGTAGGGGACAAAGAGCTCCTTTCTATCCCCCTTGGTCCTAAAACAGGTCTCTGGCTTGTTCTAGGAACCCAATTAGTACAAGAACAGACTGAAAAGATGAAAGCATTGAAGTTTTATTAATTTATATGTATATGGGGATCTTCACAAAAGATGCATTCTAGAAATAAGGCACAATGCTTTCATACTTCTTAGAAAAATAATAAATTTGTAAAGGAATGACAGGAAGAGAGGATTCTGGGTATAAATGCTAGGGCTGTTACTAAGAACACAGACAAGGAAGGCGGAAATCTAGTGGAAAACAAAGATTACTTCAAAGAAAAGGAAGGGAGGGAAAAGATGATGGAGGACGAGGAGGAGGAAGCAATAAACAGGATAAAACGAGAGCAAATGCTCTCTGGGAGGTGGAGTCAAAGAACAAATATGACTGGCTCTGAGCTCTTTCTTCCACTAGCTGCCTTCGAGGGGGCAGGCGGGGGCCTGAGAGGTGGCCATTGGCCACTCCAGAGAGCGTTGATCCCCAAATGCTGGAAGCGGTTATAGTGGGTTTTCGAGGGGCGGCCCCATGGAAACAGACAAAATTCTAGATGTGTGAGGGTGGGAGGCCAGCCCACCACACTGTGCTGTTACTGTGTTAGTGGTACTCCAGGCACTAAACATCACCCTGCACTCATCACGGTCTACTTCATATTAATGTTAAACCACTTCACGTCTAATGTAAGCGTCGTGTAAGAAGCAGCCCCCATTTCTCTCTTCCTGCTACCTGTGATTATGGTTCCAAATGTTCAAACTCTACATGTTACAAAGACTGTTATTCAACATTCTTTATATGTTGATTCCTTCATCCAAGTTCCCTGACAGCATTTCTGACTTCGATCACGTTTCTCCAATTTTATCCAGTTTTTGAAAGAGTAATCAACACAACTTTACCTTTTAAGAACTAACAGAGCACTCTAGGAGTCTGAGGCAGGACAACCGTTAAGTACAAGCACAACATGGACAATTTAGTAACTTAGGGAGACCCTTGTCTCAAAAAACCGATGGCTGGCATGGGGGTTGGGGATGCAGCTTAGTGTGAAGGCCCTGGATTCAATCCCCAGTAAGGTGAAGAAAGAGAAAAGAGGACGTGAGAACGTGCGCGTACTGCTCGGTTTGCACACAGCGCTGAGGGGCTTTGAAGTTATTCACAGCTCCTCCTCCTTTCCAGTTTCCCACTGGAAAAGCGCCTGGGAACTTAGGGATCCATATCCCCTAACCACAACACTCCGTACAGCACAACAAGACACAATTTCACACTGAAAAGAGATTTCATCATAACATTTAGATTTGGAAGTTAACTTTGCAACCTACTACCTCTTGAGTGATTTCAAAATTTAAAGTATTCTCTACATCAAAGGCAAAGAATGAGAACAGAGAACCTTTAATTTTCAAATACATCAAAAGCATTAAAACTTGGCTCCGTGCTCCAAGATTTGACAGCTAGAAGTTACAAGAATATTTTAATTTTAATTATATGAAAATTAACACCAATTATGCTGATGTGTCTAAATAGAAAGGAATGTTTTTTTTAAGTGTAGAGATTGTGCAGTCTGATAGTTGTAGCTGGCCAACTACAGTACGTGCGAATTAGTGTCACCTGCCTATACAAGGGCATGTATTTTTTAGAATTTTAACACTCAGAGGAGGAGTTTGCTAGGAAAGTGTGATGTGATTTTAATTTCCTTTCTACGTAAATTTGTGCCTCTCAAATGCTCAGTCATTTTGTAAAATTTTTGTGCATATCTGGTCAGGTTAATTTTATTATAAATGACTAACACTCAAACTTGCTTATTTGAGTGAATTTCTTGTTAAACTTTTTAAAAACTATTATGGCCTCAATAAAGAACGTAATGAAATACTTGAATTGTACACTAAGTTTTTTCCAATGTATTTCATCTTTTTTTTGTTTTGTTTTTTGGAGACAGGGTCTCACTATGTATTTCAGGCTAGCCTTGGACTCACTACGCTGCCCAGGCTGGCCTTAAACTCACAGTGATCCTCCTGCCTCACCCGCCTGAATGCTGGTGTTACAGGTGTGCACCACCATGCCGGGCTTATTTCAACTTTTACTACGAATTTTTCTCTACCAAACTGAAAACAGACTGATGGTCCATGAGAAAAAACAACTTTAAGACAGAGAAGAAACAATCTCCTAATGGAGGAGACACACAGCACTGAACTAAGGCTGTACGTTGAGGAGATGCGTGAGGTTGAAGAGTAGGAAAGCCCCCTCGTACACTGGGCTGCAAAACGGGGAAACCTCTCGGGCTTGGGAAGGGAAATATAACTGACCAGAATGCAGCTGAAAACCTTGTATTTCAAAAGTGCAGTTCTGTCTCTCTCTCTCTCTGTCTCTCACACACACACACACCTCTTACCACAAAAAAAATGCACTGTTAGTGGTGGGGCTGTCACTGTCCCCGAGCCTCCCAGCTCCTGGAGCAGCCAGCCTCACATCTCCAATCACACAGCATCACTCACATCACTGAGACAGTGCTGAGCCTGAGTTTATCTTCTGCTGGCTTCCGCTAGGGCCTGGTCCTCCCAGTTGGGTTAGCACATTCAGAAAATCAAGGAGGACAGAGATGTAAGTGTTGGCTGCTGGGCAGGAACTGGGAGGGTTATAGCAGTTTCTGGTAGGGAAGAAGCCGCTACACCCCTTCAGGTTGTTTCCCCGAGATAAGGTCCTCCAGATAGACCAGGCGGAACCAGTTTAAACTAGTCAAGGCCACCCAGCCTATCTTGTAGGATCCTCAATTAAACTGTGTTTATCACAATCTAATGATAATTCTAAATTCTCTGCCCGAGAGCTGTTTCTGTCCCCCATTTTTAAACACGTGATATATGGAGCAGTAGGATCTAGAACCGCACACACTCATAAAGGTGCCCTACGTCTCTCCAGCGTGAATGTGTTCAGGTCTTCCCAGTAAACCCTCTTGCGTCCTTTGTTCACAGAGAAAATGTGTTGGGCATCAGCCCCGTGCTTTCCTCACTTGTGATGAGTGTCACCTTCCTTCGCTCTTACCTCCTTCCTAGCTGTGCTTATGGTCTTTGCACTCACCAAGAAACAAATGCATGGCAAGCCCTAAGAAATGAAGAAATCATTCAATCCTGTAACACTGATTGCACGTAAATTGTGTTTATAAAGGTATAATGCACAACACACTCTGTAATCAATGGGCTCTTTGATTAGGCTTTTTTAAAAATAATGCTTCAAGGAATTTTCTCTACAACTTATGTTGGTTAGGTTTACAAGTATGTATTCAGCATTTTGATTTGATCTGTCAAGTTTGTAAGTCTGCTCTGTTAGCTGTTCGTAGTATAATTGAACATAAAATGGGCATTAATTTTGATTTAAGCACTGAACATCAAAACACTAAGCAAAGAAAAAACAAAAGTGTAAGGGCTTAAAGGAGGAAAAAAAGTGCCTAGAAATAGTTAATTTTAATGAACAGCATAATTAGAACACAATGGTCTGGGAGTATTGCTTTCCCTGTTGTCTCAGTTACTGTTCTCTCATTGCTGGGACAAAATACCTAGGAAGGTTTATTTAGCTCACAGTCTGTGGGGGTTTCAGTCCATATTCGGCTGGCTCCAAGGCACGGTGGCTCATGGCACAGGGAAACAGTTCATGGTGGCAGAAGACAGCAAAGCAACAAGAGTGAAAGGGAGGAGCAGCAGGGCACCGGGCTCCAGAACAGCAGCAACATAGAGAATCTGTTCCTCAGAATTGGATTCAGAGTGCCCAGGGAACCAGGCACTCGACCTCTATGGCCAAGAGAGAGAGAAGCCTAGGTACTGCTCCAGCTGGCAGCAGACCTTCGCATCATGCACGTGGCACTGGTGGTAGGTGCATACAGAGTGCAACAGTTCTGAGGCTGAGGAGGCTGGATTTCAGAAGGCCTGGAGGCCAGGCAGCGCACCCCGAGAGGGCAGTGTGTGAAGCTGTGAGCGAGAAGCCTAAAGTGCAGTGGAGACCTCAGAAGGTCAGAGAAGCCAGGAACGTAGATCATCTAAGGAAAGCTGCAAGGAGGAAAGAGATTGGGCCCAACAGAGAAACCCCAGGAGCTACAACCACCTGATATGCCACAGGGAAAGAGTCATACCCGCCCTTTGGAGCTCACAATGTACCACAGATTGCTTCAGGTGTTCCACATGGAACTACAGGATGTAATGTTAGCCCTGCTGAGTGTTGGACTTGCTCTGGTCCCAATGCTTTGTATCCTCCTGTTTGTCCCTTCTGGAATGGTAATGTTTATCTTGTGCCACTCTGGCTTCGAGCCAGCCAAGTATAGACTGAAACCTCCACAAACTGTGAGCTAAATAAACCTTTCCTTCCTTAATTCTGGGCATCGAGTATTTTGTCTCAGCAACAAGAGGAAAGTAACCAAGACACATGTATAAACCACTTCCTGGAAATCAAAGCACCTACATTCCATCAGGACACTGTCACTGGTTCCACCTCTCAACTACAGGACTGTGCATAATGAAACTAAAACAGAACCCCGGACATCAAAGAATCAGTGTGTTCTTAGGAAACTCAGAAGACTGCAGGGTCTCTGGTTATCACAGACTTCCAGAGAGTAAATGTCTGAAAAACCTGGTAACTAATGGCTCATTGATACATGAACATGAAAACTGAAAACTGTGCTAATGCAGAGAATCTGTAACAAGCACTAAAAAAGCTCTGTCCAGTATTTTTCCATGTTTCTGAAAATAGAAGTATCTAGGCCTAGACAATTTAAAAATTTTTCACTTTCAGTGAAGAAAATATGTTGGTTTGATGAGAGTACTGATACTCTGGCAAATATGAATAAACCTTACTTAAGCAAATTGTCTTTTAGCCTTAGCACATGCACTCAACAAACAAACATTCAGAAAGCTGCTAGGAACAGGGAGGAGGGAGGGAGAGGCAAAAGAGAACGAAGAGGAGAGGTGGGCAGAGAGCGGGAAAGACAGAGAAAGGGGCAAGGCAGAGACCCGCTGAGGAGCTTAAGCACCACATGGCTGAGAACTAAAGGGCAGGGGAAAAACGAAAGTTCCTGACACTGGAAGGCAAGGCATCTCTCACGTGCGGAGCGAGGCCGCTATGAAGGAGCCAACCTTGCTGCGCATGGCACCACTGTACAAAACCAGAGCGCAGTTACGCGTGGCACACAATACTGGACAAGCATGTGTTCTCAGTTTGTGTGTGCACCACGGTCTTTACCATTATTTCAGAGTGTGTTCCTTCTGCTTACTTAAAATGAAGCACACCGTCTGCCATATTACCCAGCAGCAGCCTCGCCCACCTCTGCTTCACATCACGCCCAGCAGGCGGGTGGGCCTGGACGGCCCAGGCCGTGAGAGTGCACTCTGGGAAGGCCGCGCCAGGACAAGGTCGCCTCAGACACACTACTCAGAACACAGCCGCCGGCCCTGCTCCGCACAGCCTCCCTGCCCGCTAAGCAGGAGTGACCCATGCATCTGGTCCAACATCCCAGGAAGGAGCAGGCAAAGAGAACGATGTGTTTAGAGTAGGACTCTTTTAATAATTATACTCATTTCCTGACAACAATAAACACAGAAATGGCAAGCAGTGCATGTAACAGTGATATTTTCCTTAGGAAGCGCTTTCATACAACTTAACAGGAAACACAGTAGTTTTGGAAATTACCACTAGGAAAGCTTCATAACAGAAGAAAAGTACTAGTGAAAATTATTTATTCCTGACCCTAAGTGTGGAGGGTCCCGCTCCAGGCAGCCCAGCACGGGGACGGAGTGGGGCAGAGGCAGCTCAGCTTCGTGCAGCAGCAGGCTGGGGCTGCTCAGACTGGAGCTGTTTGCCGAGATACTCCCTAGAAAACAGGAATGCAACACGGCAAATTAGAACTTCGGTAACGAAGGCTCACTTTCAAGATGTAAAAAGTATTCACAAAATAGCCCTGGAACACAAAACTTTTCCAAATTTCTAAAGTGCCTGTGTACCACGAGAATTCTACCCACGTTCTATACACAAGTCATGACACACATACACTAGTAACTACACACACACACACACACACACACACACACACAGGGACTGCAAGACAATGTGACACACTGCTCAGGAAAAGTCTTCTTTCCTGCTTCCACAAGGGTCTTCTTTATGATTCCAGGTGGTCTCACATGTGAAAAACAAATTTCCTAGTGTAAACACACACACATCCACAGGCTGGGGTAAACACAGGAGCACACAGAAATCAATCGCTGGCAGTCTCGCCGAGGACCACAACATGAGCCAGTTTCCTGTCACAGACTCTGTGGACTAGCAGAGTCTGCAGCCCACGTCTGCAACAGTCCCAGAGTCAAAGAGCAACGTTCTCATCCCACGAAGGGCCACCAGTGGATGGGCTAAGGCTAAAACACCAGAGCAGTGTTTATGGAACTTTTTATATCACATTTCACTTCAGAAAGTAAACTGAACTTCCACACTAGAAGTGTGCAATATGTGAACACATCGCTCTAGATCGCACACAGGAACCACTATTTAATCCAGACAGCAAGGATCTTTTCCCTCTTTTCAAATGAAGAAGACAAGCACAGGTGCTAGGCTAGTGCCATCCCCTCCGAACCTCTTCAACCGGCCCCACGCCTCCCCCTATGTAAGTGCTGCCAGGAAACAACCTGGGGGTACCAGAGGTTACCGGCAGAACCCAGTGTGCCTTTCTCCAGCGGCCACAGGAAGTGGGAGGGGGCACCCTACATGCTGTGCCTACCAACTCTACCTTCCGCTATCAGAGCCAGCTCAAAACGGCAGAGATGTGAAGCCAGCACCGAGGAAAGAAGGCAGCACCGGTGCTGGGCAAGGGCAGCCATCACACAGTGGTACGGGGCAGGGCAGAGGGCCTCTGTGAGCCCGGGTATGTGAACGCCAGGGATCCCTCCTCCTGAGAGCTGGATAGGTTTCAAGAGCTGAGGGCCTGACACCTATGACGTGGGGGTGGTTGACTGTCTTTTTTATCTTTACAGCAAAGTTTTTGCAGCTGATTCATTAATTTTGAGTGTTACATTACAGTATGTAACATTCTTGTGTTACACTCTAACAGGTGTGAGATATGCTCCATTTTAAGGAGCTCTTCAAACATTGTGGTTTTAAACCATAGTGACTCCACACACTCAGCAGAGACTGCAAGACAATGTGACACACTTCACATTGTTGACACACTAAAGTTTTTTTAAGAAACATTATAAAAGCACATTCAGAGACACGAAGGCATTCTTTAGTGACAACAGGCTATGGTTCTCTCAACAATAGGCCCAGGTTTAAGGGCCGTGTTCCACACGTAAGCTTCAAACACAAATGGCAAGGACATGCAGCAATGTCCCAGGAACCAGGCAGAGAAACACTAGGCAACCACGTGTCCTCGCAGGTGTGGTCAGGAGCGGGACGCCCAACTGCTCCATCTTTCCTGGAGACCGAAGGGTGGCTCGTGGTCCACCACACTGAAATAATATCTAGGAATGACAGTGACCTGTTAGAGGCAGGGAACCGACCTCTTCACAAAAGATACACTGTTGAAGGAGGGCCAGTGCAGAAGGGTTCGACAACACAGCAGAGGTGGCTTATTCTGGCAGAGGAAAATCTAAAGACACGCCCAACCGTGGCTCCCTTCTGCTCTTGTGTATCTTCCTGGCCAGTCACTTTTTACAGAGCGCTGCCTCTCCCATGCTCTCACTTTTTTCATACCTGAAGGTATCCCAGGGCTATCTGCTGCTTCAAAACCTGAGTGCCTGACAGGTAAAAAACCAGCGCCTGCTTTCCCATCTGCTGTTCTGAGATCTGGGGAGGAGGGAGATACACGCAGGTGTAAAAGGTCCAAGCACCCCCATGGAGCTCTATGGCTCTGTGGGTCGCACGATGCCAAAATGCCAGCAGGCATCGAGGCAAGAAAGCAACTCTCCCTGAGGCTCTCTTACAATTTCAATGTTTGCTGTGCTAAAATACCAGCGGGCACGTGGCTCAAAGGACACAAATAACGTACTATAGAAGAGGACCTACCCCGCACAGGGCTTTGGGGAAGGTTTCTCCCCAGAACCTCACACGAAGCTCTACAGTCTCCTCCCCACACGCAGTCAACAGGATGTTCCTAAGAGCCAGCCGAGGCTGAGGACAGAGAACAGTTATCACCATGCCGCTTTTTGGGTTTGGTTTGCTTTGGGGTTTTGGTACTGCAGATGTAACCCAGGGCCTTCACACTGAACTACGTCCACAGCTCTTTTTTTAGTTTTTCATATTGAGGCAGGGTCTCACTAAGTCATTAAGTTGCCCAGGCAAAGCTCAAACTTGCAGTTCTTCTGCTTCAGTCTACCGCAGTGCTACGCTAACAGGTGTGAGCCAGGACACCCAGTTCCAGTCTGCTCTGTGTGACAAGCCACCATCAAACCTCACAGCTATGCTCACACCTTGTCCTACTCCACCCTTACAGGCCCCATGAGGTGGGCATTACCCGCTCCATTAAGTAGCGAAGTGGGCAGAGTCTCAGAAAATGTCAGTTATTCACTCAAGTCCCCAGTGAGCTCGCACACTGGCCAGGGTTCTCAGCCCACTGCGCCTCCTGAGGGCCGATAGCCTCCGAGGAGAGCTGGGAGGGTGCTGCACACACACACTGCTCTTGTCTTTGTAGATCAGAGAGTAACAGAGCCTGTGACTAATTTCTTCAAGTTAAAGTTACCGTACTGTCCAGCAAAGGAAAAACTGATGGGTCTCACTTTAGGAGCTTGTACTGTACCTACAATAAAGGAGTCAAGAAGGGATTTTTTTTAAATGAATTAACCTTGTTTTCTACACAAATTATAATTCCCTAAAGGGTACCTGATTTGTATCAAGAATTCATAGGACAGGCTCCTCCAATGACTTCTCCTCTCCCTCCAATGAAGCTCCAACATCCCTTATGAAGCTTCATCAGTCACTTTCCCATTGAAGGGATCAAATACCCAGTACCCACAATTTAAAAGAGAAGAAGTTGAGACTTCCGGGAAGATGGCGACCGGGTAGGCAGCAGAGAGAGAACCTCCCAGAGGATTACCACGCAAACAATGAAATATAGCAATATGAAGACAGAAATGAGGACTTCCGGGAAGAAGATGACCAGCCGAGAGAGCGAGTGCGGAAGGAAGAACGGCATCAGCTCCTGAACCCGACAGAGAACGCGCTACTGGGACAAACTGCGCCAAACCGGGCAGCGCTCCGGGATCCCACTCAGAACCCCACCCCCGCAGCCGGCGCTGCGCGAACTGGAGCAACAGCGACCAGCCCGCGGGATTTCTGAGTTGGGGAAAATCTCCATCCAAGGAAAAACATCTGAACGGCACTCCTGTCTGCACGATCACAGGGTGAGTTAAGTGCGCGCTCTAACCAGTGTTTCCTGAATCGGGAAGAAGCTCAGCCCAGCGAGAGACATCAAAGCAGCTTTAAGGACTTCGGGATCTCCCGGGTGGGAAGACCTAGCTAGGCGCCCCAACGGGCTTTGTGAGGGGGTAAGGAGCTCCACCCAGGGAGGAACACCTGAGTGGCCTATCTGCAAGAATCCTGGGGTGGAGAGCTGTTTATTCGCCCCGGCCAGGTCTTGGGGTAGGGAGTAGAAGCGGAAATCTCAGCAGACAGCTTAAGGGACATTCTCCCAAAGAGAAGTAACCATTGGAGCAGCCTCTGCAGCAGACCTTTGCCTGCTGTACTGTCTGTGGAATTTATAGCTCCACAGTTTGAATCTGATACCCAAAAATGGGAAAACAGAGGAA